>JAODAL010015641.1:15000-83178 GCA_025379985.1 Phyllomedusa bahiana | reverse complement strand
CAAACAAAAAAATATATAGCTAGAGGGGGGTCGATGTTTTACTGGCTTCTGTGCACAGCAGTCCCTGCTGCATTTAGTGCTCACTGCAAAGCACCAGGGCTGTCAATAGGGCAGTACTAGGGGTACTGCCTTTGGGGATCTAAAACCAAATTGTGTTAAAGGGAGGCCTGCGGGCCTGTAATGAGGCTTGCCGTGGCCCAGTAGTAGTGAGGGCCCACCGCGGCCTGGTAATGAACGGGAACATGTTAAAAAGTGAATTCTTTTTTCCGCTGCCTCCCCTGGGGTGACAGCCTAACACACGTATGGCGGCGGCCCAGGAGTGCGGAGGAGGCCCCCCGTGCGGGCAGGTGATGCGTCATGCCCCATATCAGGCAGTATCGGCTGGGAGACAGTGTCGGACTGGGGGCTGGGGGCCCCAAAAGGGGAGTTGATCTTGGGGGGCCCACCCTATTACAGAAAATATTACCGGCCTCTGGGACAAAATTTGCCCCATTTACCACTAATACAGTGTCGAAAAAAAACTGTTTGTGTATACAATAGCAAGAAGTCAAAAACCCTGTCCATCTAACTTTTCATAGACACGGGGCAAAGTAGCTCCATCCATATCCCCCTTCACCCACATACAAACCCCCACCCACTACAAACCCCCCCACCCACAACAATATCCTCCCCACGGTACCCGGGGGACATTACCCCCGGGCTAGGGGCCCGGTTTTTTGGGGCGCTGGGGACAGGGGCCCCCGGGCGTCCATGCCCATGGGGGCCCGGGGGCCCCGGGGAGCGACGGCACGCCCCCCGGGGCCCACAGGGGTCGGGGGGGGGGGGTCCTGGGGGATTCCCCGGGTCCCCTGGGGGCCCCACCCAGCCTGGGAACGAAAAGGTAAGTATTTGTTATTATTTTTTTGGGGTGGTTTATGTCCGGGCCCTTACTGAGGGAAAAATTAGAAAAAAATATCAGCTCATCCGTAACCTCAGATAAGTCCGGTCGAGTCACGGTTCACGGATTAACCCCATCCAAGTCCCACAAAACAAACAAGGGAACCACTTCCAAAACCGATCGAGGGGGGCTTAGCCAACGATGAAATTTTTTAAAAATGCAATTCTTTATTTTTATCCCTTTTAAAAAAACAACCCAACCAATGAGCATTGAGGGTTCAATACTGTAAAGCAGAAATATCACATCAGCTTATGTAGGCAAGATAGGCCTTACTGAGGGGACATACATATACCTGCCTGACTGAGGGGACCTATATATAGCTGCCTAACAGAGGGGACCTATATATACCGGCCTTACTGAATGGGGGGGGGGGGGTTATATAATCCGCCTAACTGAGGGGGCCTACATAACCGGGCAACCGAAGGGACCTAAAATCTTCCTTTAAAGAAAACAAAATATCTGCCAAATGAGGAGAAACCCTTTTATACCTCCAAGAGAGATCTAAATAACCCCAACACTTTGGCTGTACGGGCCCTGAAATTCCTGATGGCAGCCCTGCAAAGCACTGTACTCTGAGCGTATGTATATAATACATATATAATATATATATAATATATATATAATGTATATGTCTATATATATGCTCAGAGTATAGTGCTTTGCTGTGAGCACTGAATGCAGCAGGGACTGCTGTGCACAGAAGCCAGTAAGCATTGCTCCCCTCCCCCTGGTTTGGATCTGCCAACAACATGCTGCATATTCTCGTACAGTGCTTGGGTGTGAGCCCTAAATGTAGAGCGGTCATTCACAGGTTGGTGAATCAAGAGCATCTCAGCCAAACATGCAGGCAAGTGTAGTGAAAGTGACTCCCCGCCACACTGCTGAGTGCAGGGCACAGTGGACTAAGTTTGGATGAGACATCTCCATTCTCTCTCTCCATGCTCTGCCCACATTACACTGTACAGCACTTTGATGTGACCACTGAGTGTGAGTGTACCAGGAGCCACTCTCTGCTTCACTGTTGAGTGGGTGGCGTGGCATTGTTCTTCCCCACACCCTTTGTTTGCAGTGGGAAATTCAGGATTTTCAAGTTGGGTTTCAAACTAGGGCCCCATTACCTTTACATTTCCTGGCTCTGTCAAAGGTATCTGTTGGGATACCTTTTCATAGTCTCCCTATGGAAAATATGGGTGAACCACAGAAAATCAAGGTCAGAAATAATCCTTTTTGTGCATTTTTCTGACATATCTTCTTATTGATGATTTCCCTTGTAGCTGGAATATTAGCCCCAGTTACAGGGGGAATATAGCCACATCACTGACTGCATAGCTAATCAAAATTTGCAGATGGCTCTCCACTCCTGCAGCTTTATGATTTACGTGCCTCAAATGTTCCTTCCTCTCATACATATAAGCTGCTGCTGATTTTTTTTCTGTCTCCTCTCTTATATATAGACTGGTGTCATATTTCACATAAACATTGCTGCTGTGTGGGTCTCTGACTTCCATGCACCTGTCCTCACAGACACCCATCTTTCTTCCTGCTACTACATACAGGCTTCCTTCTCCTACTTTGTGGTGTTGTCCAGTGTAGTGTTATTACACCTGTAGGACTTGTGGTGATATCATAGTGACATCACAATGGTCCTGTCAGGGTCAATTACACCTACAGTGTGGGCTCTCTGTTGGATTTTTTGAAATTTGTACAAAATCACTACAAAATGCAGAATAATGTCTTGCTCTCCTATCTCACTACCCTCCCTCAATTCGACATCCAGTGTCAAGTCTGTCATTCAGTGTTAGCATGTCATATGGTGATTCAACAACATCGTGGCACTATTTCTGTAACAAACTGACCCAGGACATACTAAGGCAAATATGTATATACAGCGGGGGAAATAAGTATTGAACAATTTTCTAATATATTTTTTAAAGCTGCTATTGACACCAGATGTCGGTAACAACCCATCCAATCCACACAGGCAAAGAAATCAAACCATAGATGTCCATAAATTATGTGTAATAATGAGAAATGACACAGGGAAAAAGTATTAAACACGCTTACTGAAATTTATTTAATACTTGGTACAAAAGCCTTTGTTGGTGATGATGCCTCCTGTATGGAGAAACTAGTGGCTTGCATTGCTCAGGTGGGATTTTAGCTCATTCTTCCACAGAAACACTCTTCAAATCCTGGAGTTTCCGTGGGCTTCTTTTATGATCTCTAAGTTTTAGTTTCTTCCGTAGATTTTTCATTAGATTCAGGTCAGGTGATTGGCTGAGTCATTCTAACAACGTTATTTTCTTTCTCTGAAACCAATTGAGGTTTCCTTGGCTATGTGCTTGAGATCATTGTCCTGCTGAAATGTCCACCCTCATTTTATCTTCATCATCCTGGAAGATAGCGGCAAATTTTTATCAAGAATATCTTGGTACATTTATGCCATTTATGCTTCCTTCAATTATATGAAGTTTGCCAGTGCCATATGTGGAGAAACAGCCCCACACCATGATGTCCTCACCTCCGAACTTCACTGTTGATATGGTTTGTTTGGAGTGATATGCAGTATATTTTGGCCTCCAAACATGGTGTGTAATACTTGGCCTCCAGAGAGTTCAATTTTTGTTTCATCTGACCAGACTATATTCTCCAAGTATTTCACAAGCTTGTCTAAATGTTGTTGACCAAATTTAAACATGCTTGAACATGCTTTTTGTTCAGCAGTGGAGTTTCGTGTGATAAGCGTGCATACAGGCCATAGAGGTTGAGTGCATTACTTACTGGTTTATTTGAAACAATTGTACCTGCTGATTCCATATCTTTATATGGCTCTCCAAATGTGGTCCTTGGTTCTTGGACAACTCTTCTGATAATTCTTTTCACTTCTCTGTCTGAAATCTTGCGAGAAGCACCTGGTCGTGGCTGGTTTATGGTGAAATGATGTTCTTTTCACTTCCAGATTATGACCCCAACTGTGCTCACTGGAACCTTCAGTATTTTAGAAGCTCTTCTGTAACCAATAAGGTTGCAAAGGTCTTGAGACAGCTCACTGGTTTTACCCATGATAAGATGTTTCTTCTATGGCACCTTGGTAATGAGACACCTCCTTTTAGGCTATCAGTTGAAACAGCTAACATTATTTTTCACTAAGTGGTAGGATTGCTTTCTAATTACTGTTAGATTTCAACTGGTGTCATGACGTACCATGACTTTTTGCACCTCTCTTTCTTCATGTGTTCAATATATTTGCCCTGTGTAATCTCTCTTTATTACACATAACTTAAAGGAGTTGTCTTACTGCAACGATTCACCCTACCTAAGTCCTGTTTTCTCTGTTTCATTTTTGAATTGAGTGTTTATTGCCCTTACTGGCCTCTACTGGCCTGCTGTAGTCAGGAGCTGCTGAGGACACTGGGTCTGTAGCTATAGCGACCAGCACTGACAGCCTATCAGGAGAGATCGAACAGGTCTGCAGCTATAGCACCTGAGGAGCTGAAGCAGCCCATACAAGAAGGGATATCTAGGAATAGGTAGGACATTGTTAATGGACACATATCGCAAAGTGACTTGTTTTTGCAAGATCTTTAACATAAAAATCAATCCTTGTAGTGAGACAACCCTTTTAATTTATGGAAATCTGTTATGGCCATGCCTGTTCAGACCACAGCGCAGTCCTCTGCCCATAAGGTATGGCGAAAACTGCGCTTTTGGCCATGATTGTGTCTGTATTATATGCGTCTTGCACCAGTCTGAACACTACTCTAATTTATTCTTGCTGCGTTAATTGATTTCTGCCACACCCGTCTCTTCTCTGCTGACTTTGTTCTGGGCAGCAGACTGTTAACTTAGTTGTGACTGACAGCTCCTTTACCACTCAGATTCCTTCTTTACTAGGCTGTGATCTGTGTGGTTTGGATGTCAAAAGGCCGGTCCAATCGCATCCTGGACCGGGACTCTGACATCCCATAAGAACAGCATTAGCCCTCTAACCTGTGCTTGCTATAAGTCTTGTTTGGACTGAGCTGAAGTTACCTTGGATTGTTTATTCTGGATTTCTGACCACTTGCTTTCTCTTTTGCCACTCTGTTTCTTGCTTATTTGGTACCGCATTTGCCTGCTTTGTTCTGACACTTTTCCGTACGACAATTCTTCTGTGTTTGTTTACCTCATTTTGTCTCTGTGTACACTTTGGCGTAATCAAGGAACATCGCCCAGTTGTTGCTGACCACTTTGGGATGGACCGTCAAGTAGCTAGGGACAACTGGAGGGTCCTAGCGTTAGGGCTCACTGTCTTGTTTCTCCTATTTCTCCTACCTTTCTTCCCTGGTCGCACGTTCATTACAGAAATATGTTATATGATTTACTGATATATGTCATATATGTCAATAGCACATTTAGAAATATGTTTACCTAGAAAATGGGTGATGTGTTTAACCCTTTAAGCACCCTGAATGTATGAGTACGTACCAGGGTCAATAAGGGGCTTTGCAGGGGGATCGCTCCGCGACCCCCCCCCGCAAAGCCAGCGGGTGTTAGCGGCTAATCGCCGCTAACACCTGGCCGTTACAGCGCAAATGGGCAGCGTCGCCCGCCCGCGCTGTTTAACCCTTCAGATGCCGCGGCAAAGATGGCCGCGGCGTCTGAATGAATAACAATCGGTGCTGCGCACTGATCGTCAGGGTGATCGGCATTGCCACAGCATAGCTATAGCGATCCGACCCTCGGACATGGCAGCAGGGAGCCTTGGGAAGGCTCCTGTCACTTCCATGTCCTGGTTTGCCCCATTTCCGTCCGCAGACAGGAAGTGGGGAAACCGCCATCTTGGTACAGTCTAATGCATTGCCTATACACTGCATTAGACTGTATTGACAATCGCGCCACCTAGTGGTCAAGCACCATAGGTGACCTCAATGTTAAAGTTAAAAAAAAAAAAAAAAAAAAAGTTTTATAGTACAAAAAAAGAGTATTAAAAGTTCAAATAACCCCCCTTTCCCCATTTTACAAATAAAAACAATAAAATAATAAAAAAGTTACACATATTTGGTATCGCCGCGTCTGAAAAAGTCAGATCTATAAAAATATAACATTATTTATCCCATAGGCTGAACACCGTAGAAGAAAAAAAATTCCAAACGCCAAAATTGCGTTTTTTGGTAGTTTTACGTCACTTAAAAAATGGAATAAAAGTGATCAAAAAAGTTTCATGCATTCCAAACTGCTAGCGATAAAAAGAACACTTTGGCCCGCAACAAATGCCGCCTCACTGACGTCCGTAGGTGTTAGTACAAAAAAAAGTAATTGGTCGTACAAACTGGCGCCGCGGCGCAAATTTCAAATATAGAAAAAGTTTGGAATTTTTTTATGGTACCAAAATATAACGGAAACCCTACATGTTTGGTATTTCCGGATGCATATCAACCTGTAGAATACAGATAACACATTGTATTGACCGAAGATTGAGCGCCCTAAAAGCAAAACCCCCGCAAACATGGCGAAAATACGTTTTTTTTCACAATTTGTCCCACATGGAATTTTTTTTGCGGTTTCCCATTATATTCTATAGTATAGTGAATAACACCAATAGAAAGAACATCTTGTCCAGCAAAATAAAAGCCTAGATAGGTCTATGTTGGTGGAAAAATAAAAAAGTTATGGCTCTGGGAAGGCGAGGAGGGAAAAATGAACGTGTCAACAAAAAAAAAACGCCGGGTCCTTTAGGGGTTAATACTTATTTCACCCACTGTAGATATAAAGCCCCCATGTACTAAACCAACACAAAAAAGTATTCTCTTAATGTAATTCTTTATGCATTCTAACAATAAAATAGTCCGCACATCGGACTCATCTCCTCTGGTCATGGTGCCTCTCTCTGTACCCAACGCTGCTTTACTGGTTATTAGGTTAATGCACACATTGAGGGGAACAGGAAACCTGCAGCTATTTCATGATGCTTATTGTTTGGACAGCATGAACCAACTGTATGAGTCTTATCAGACTACAATAAGAGATGTTAGAATAAGGCTACTCACGTACCACTGTAGTTTTCCTTCTGCTTTTACATCACTGTCACCTGTGCCAACATGAAGAATGGGTTTTAATTACAGAATACAAACATAGCTGCTTCCAGTCTTTTTCTTGCCTAGAGTCAATTAGATGGAAGGAAATGATGTTGTGTACATAGCCCTGTTAAACAAAGCATTAGCGCTTACATTGCCTGCATAATTTTGCTGTTAAAGGGGTGTTATCGTTTCATTAAATGGCCTTCAGAATAAGGGGACAGTGAAAACAAGCAACTTTGCAATTGGATGTCATTAGCAAAGCTGTCTTGTTCTCACAGTGTCCTTATCTTGTGTTTTTATTTACACTGATTTCCAGTGTGGGTCTAATCCCTCCTCCTGGCAAGTCAGTAGCTGAGAGCTCATTTACATTCTGTACAGCCCATGGGTTCGATTCAAGGAGCTGTGTCTCTGACTCAGAGTTAGGGGCCGTAGCATTTTCTGTTTCCACACCTAGCAGAAACAGACTGCAGCAGATTGTACAATGAGAAAACATGACAGTTTTGTCCCTGTGCCTAACTCTCCTGCATACACGCAGATCTGTGTCGTTCTTAGAAAACTGTAATACATCTCCAGCTGTGAGAGATCAGTGCTCAGATTAGATTGAATGCAGCCTGTGGTATGTATACAGCTCTTATAAAATAAGACTGATAGGGAGAGACACAGTGATATGTGGACTCAGAGGGGAGGGGGGGGGGGGGGGATTCTCAGGCCAGCAGTGAAGGGGGGATGATGTCAACCAGCTGGGAGGGGAAGAAACGCCCCTGCATTCACAGAGCTGGGAAGCTAAGAGAAGTGTGAATCAGCCGAAGTAAGGAAGCGATACATCCCCTTTAAGTGCAAGACCCAAATAATACAGTGCTGTAACTCACCTCCCCACTAATGAACCCACATTCTCAAGCTGACACCCCTATCCGGATACTCTCTAATTCTTTCCAAGGAAACTTTATAATATTGACATTCAGCCTATAAACTACAGATGTAGCAAACGTTAAACTGACAGTGACATCACGGCTTTCAAAGTTATCTGTTCTTGGATCACAACAACAGTCACTAAAAAGTATTGAAATAGTTGAGATAACATTCTGTGCCGCGATATCATGGTGCCTTGTCTGTCAAGCTTGTCTTTGCTATATCTATAGTGCCAACCATTTCAGTGCTCATGATTAATACTCCCAAATATGTATCTTATAGCACCGGACTTTGGACTAGTTAGTTATAGTATTATTATACTACTATAACATAATATTGATAAGGCCAGTGTTTTATAATAGTCGAATCCATATATATCTGTACCAGTTATATTGCCTATGTAATACCAGTCATAAGGGCATACTATGATAGTATTTGCCATAGTCCCTTCCTAATAGCATCCACAAGGCAAAAATGCTAGTAGTTCTTACATACGCTAGTTTATATTCAGGATAATTGGAATTTGCATTATTTATTCAGTCATTTCTTTTAATAACAGTTGAAGCAGTGCGACCACTGGTAGTCGCATGATTCTGCCACTAGAGGGTCTACAGTTAAAGTCCTTCTGCAGATGCTCCCCCGAGACCTGGACTCGGTGGGGAAGAGACACCTATATTGTGTCAGTGATTATATATAACTGACACTACAGTACGGCTAGAATAGCGGGATGGCAGCATGTAGGGGTGGCTCTTTTGGACAGCTATAGGTTGGGGGGTTGGGTGTCCCTGTATTCCAGGTCCCTTTGGGGTTTCCCGCCCCGATATTGGACATCTCTGGAGGCCTATAAAAGCCTAGTACTCCAGGTGATCAGGGCGTGGGCCTTTCTACTTGCAGTGTGGCGCAGTAGAGGAGCTGGCAAAGAGGCTCTTTGGGCCCAGAGGCCTAGGAAAGCCGGACAAGGAGAGTCTGGTGAGGACTCTGGTTTTTTTGGAGGACTGTGCAGTAGGCACAGCCCCCGGGGATAGAGGGGAAACCCCGATGTTAAATTAGTGCCAGGCGGCCTAGATGTTTTTTTTGTGTTTTTCTTTCTGTACATTCTCCTGTGCCTAAATAAAACTGGTTGAGGCCAGTTAAACGGAAGCCTGGTGTCTGTGCCATACCGTTTCTACCAAGGACGGTGATCCAAATCGAGAAAACCAAGATGAAGTCCCAGAGCTGAGCGGCAGCTGACATATGGTGGAGAATGCCGTGGGCATAATTGGCACGGCCTTAGCAGCGCACACCTAATACAGAGACTGTATAATTGCGGAGTCTAAGAACATTACCTTTTAAATTTTTGCCAGGGGGAACTATTCACCATCAAGCGGGCAAATGCCCAAATATAAAAACGTGGGAAACCCACAAACCAACTATTCGCATCTATGTGCACAACTGGGCTCAGGGGAGACAACAACTTGGCTCAACAGGTGGCTGAGAGGACAGAAGCACCGGGGTTCGGGAGCCCGCAGAACCCCTGAAATCCGAAGGGTTTTTGTGAAAAGGCCAGGGAAAAGATTTTGCGGAGAAGATGTATGCGTTTCTTCCACCAAGGTAGGGGGAGTTCGGCCCCCTACTACGGGGCAACCACAGAGGTGACGCGACATGACCCTGCAGGACACTGGACTACCCCAAACAAAAGGGAGATTTTTGCATGTATGGTTAACCAAACATCTGCATAGGGGGACAAACCAACACGGGAGAAAACTGTTGCCGGGGGCAACCACCCTGACACATAAGAGAGGAAAGGTCCACTTTAAAAAACTGTGAATCCTTTCCACGGGGTTAAATTCAAACAAGGACGCAAGAAAGATGTGCCCGTTACCAAGGGGAACCCATTTTTGTCCGGACCCCGCATCACCACCACAAGGGAGCCTGTTTGGGGGGCCCTAGAGCCAAATGGTCCTGACTCCATCTCAAAGGCCGGGGGTTTCACCCCCCCCGGAGTCACAGGTTTTGGGACCCCACCCCTGGGGGGGGGGGGGGGTGGTAGAACACTCCAGAAGGCCAGACTGCACCCAACCGCATACCTGTAAGACCCCCTTTATTTATGCCAGGGATTTTGAACTGCTCAACCAGAAAACCCCTCACCAGTGTACAAAATAGGGGCCCAACATGCTCCCGGGCCGGGGAAAGGGGCCGAGGGGGTAACTGTGAAAGTGGCTTTGAAAATCTGAACTTAATATTATACAAAAAAGCAAGCCTTTTTATTGAAAACGTATAATATACAACCCCTGTATCCATGAGCAGTACACAGCCTGAGCGGGGGAGGGCTGGGGCACAAATCACTCCAGTTCGCACTCTAATGAAAAGGGGCCGAGGTGCTGTACAGAAGAAACTCGGGTCTCCACTGGGGTCATGGCTGCCAAGGGCTAGTTAGAGGACTGTAGTGTGAATTTTTGCTTATGAAGAAACGGCAGCCCCACTGAAAGGGGAAAAAAACTAGCGCAAGTTGCCCCAAGAGGCGTGTTTCACAGGGCGGGAGAGTCAAGGATGGTTTTTGGTGGATGACCACGGGAAAATTTTTTATCCACACAGCTCAATGGAGCAATGGGTTGCCCCTACAACAATTTTCCCTCTGCATCCCCTGCTGGAAAAGCTTTGATTTGGTGCCGGGGCACTGTGTGTAAGTCTGTTTCCATCCCAAAGTGTCTCCCAGTGACCCCAGTGCATGTGTGTACAAAACGGAAAATTGCAGGTGCCCCTATGGGGTTTGGGCGGTAATACACAATGTGTGCAGGTGCTGTTGTCGGGGATTGATGAACCCCGAGAGTTGTGCTGTCAATGCATTCCCCATGGAGCTGAGGGGGTCCCCAGTACAATCGGGTGCCCCGCGGGTTTAAGAAGTACTGATTACTTGATGTGGACACACCCGGGTTGGTTTTCGGGGAAACCATAAAGAATACCCGGGGCTGAAAGACTGACGTCCTGTTTAATATCCCCCATTTGATCATGCGAACTGGTGATGTCAAGAATAGAGTGTCCCTGAAAAAGGGTTGAGTATTCCCCTTAAGATTTTTACAGGATGTGCAAAAACATCCCCCACACGGCTGCAGGGATTTGCTGCTAACAACGGTAAAGGAGGGAAAAGGGAATTTCCTCGCACTAGTGAAATCCCAGTAAGGTGGCTGGGAACCCTCAACTTACTACTGCATGTTAGGGGGGCCACAGGGGTCTCATCAAAGGAATTTTATCACCCTGATGGTCACAAAGATGGGCCAATGTCACATAACCAGAGCGGGGTTCGGCCCCCAAGAAATTAGGAATGTGCGACCCTAAACATGAAGGTCATTGGGGGCCCCGGACTTGTATTGAAAAGGGGTTTTTTGGGCCCTCATAGCCCGCAGACAAAAGAGTATTTTTGGCTCAGGTCGCCCCAACCCATGGGGGATAGTACCCTAAAAGGTGGCGTATTACAGTTCTGGAAGATAGGGGGGGTTCTGGCCCAACCAGGGTCTTCTGAGAGACCCAAAAAAGAGGAAACTCCCCAATGGCCAATAAAAAACTATTTAAGGGGGAAAAAAAGGCTACTAGGCTGGTGTCGCTGGTAAGAGTTCTAGAGTACCCTGTAATGTCGGCATGCGGTTTGGGGGTGAGACATCCGTGTTGCAACCATGGTTGTGCCCCCTTTTAAAAAAGGCAGGTCGTCTTTTGCCCTTTGGGGGTAATGGGGGAGAGTTCACCTATTATGTGCCCAAAGGCCTCCCCCCCGGCAGACATAGGAACCCACGCCTTTACAGAGGGGGGGGGAAAAAACGTGCACCACGGGAAAAACGCATGATCCTCCCCAATTAGGGTCTACAGTTAAAGTCCTTACTGACACGTACAGTAGCGGCTAAAATAGCTGCAAGGCAATGTGAGAAAGCCCTACGGCCTTTATCAGAGGGGGAGGGAATGTAGCAGTGCGACCACTGGTAGTCGCAAGATCCTGACACTAGAGGGTCTACAGTTAAAGTCCTTACTGACACGTACAGTAGCGGCTAGAATAGCTGCAAGGCATCTATGTATGGGGTGGCTCTTTTGGCTTTCCCCGTATTCCAGGTCCCTGGGTCCCAGCCCAGATATAGGACATCTCTGGAGGCCTATAAAAGCCTAGTACTCCAGTTGATCAGGGGGCGTGGCCTGCTACCTGCAGTGTGGAGAAGTAGAGGAGCTGTCAAGAGGCTTTGGGCCCCAGAGGCTTGAGGAAAGCCTGGACAAGGAGAGTCTGGTGAGGACTATGGTTTATGGAGGCACAGCCCCGGTATAGGGGGAACCTCATGTTAGTTAGTGGCCAGCGGCCTAGATGTTTATTTGTGTTTTTCTTTCTGTACATTCTCCTGTTCCTAAATAAAACTGGTTGAGGCCAGTTAAACGGAAGCCTGGTGTCTGAGTGCCATACCGTTTCTACCAAGGACGGTGATCCAAAGCGAGAAAACCCCTGGACGGGCCAAGATAGGGTCCCAGAGCTGAGCGGCAGCTTACACAGTATTTTAAACCTCTGGTCAAAAGAGGTTGCAGATGCCTGCCTTTTTGTGAATGTGACTGTCTAAATACGTGTCATGGACAGCCAATTGCAATACCCTAATAAACATTCTCACATGAAGCTGTATAGCCACAAAGCCATGTCACTGTTAGGGAGCCCAGAAGCTGATGAAAGACAGGGAAAGATAGACATTGAACCCTAGTGTTAGGCCCCCCAAAACTGACCCTGCCTGCTTGCCGACGAGACCTTGGGCGGTTGGCAACACTGGTTGACGTTCCCTCCTCTAGTGAAAGTGAAACAAACATGAACCAGAATAAAAAAAATAAACCAAGGAACAACATGAAAAAAACAGGAAAACCTGGAGGTAAAGAAGACAGGCAAAGAGGTAAGCAAACCAAGCAATAAGAATCCAAAGAAATGCTAGCTCTAGTTAAAAAAGACTGCCGCAAACGAAGTCCCAACGCACAAGTGGACTTCTAATGGAATGCCAGAGTCCCGGTCCAAAGCGTGATTGAATCGGCCCTCCCACATCCAAACCACACAAAACACAGACTGGCAGGGGAGGAAGATGAGTGGCAAAGGCAACTGTCAATCACCATTCAGACTAAACTATCTGCAGCCCAGCACTAGGGCTAACAGAAGTAACCAGATGGGTGTGGCGGAGAACTTGTCAATCACCACACAGCAGGTATTGAACTCAGACAGTGTTCAGACTAGTACAAAAAAACAAACAATTCAGGCCCAGAATCATGGCCAAAAGCACAGTCTATGCCATACTTTATGGGCAGAGGACTGCACCGAGACCTGAACAGGGAAGGTCATTACAGTCACATTAAGTAATATTAATTGCCTAATGTAAACGTACAAACCTGTTTATGATATGTGGTAATTTGTTACATAAAAAATATCCTCCAAGTTTTAGGAATTGGTCCTCATGGAAATGATAATTAGAATGATATAAGCCTCATTATGATTTTCAGCTTTTGGGATCGTTAGTCTAAGTTTAATTAAAGCTGTGGCATATTAACTAGTCTTAAAAGAATAGTCCTATCTCATAAGGCTATGATATATTGCTGGGATAGGCCATCACTTTATGATTAGTTGGGGTCTGGCCTCTGGGTCACTGACCTCTGGGTCACTGAGCAATTATAACGTGATGACATATTCGATCGATATGCCATCACTTTATGAGATGGGAATACCTCTTTAAGATGTAGTAAATGTATGTAAAAGATTTGCAGATGAATGTTCTTTGTTGCAAATCATTAAATATTTTAGTACCATACACTTGCTTATATTGCTTGTCTCTTGATTCTAGGAGTATACAGCTGAATGCGAGAGCAGCATAAATGTACATGCTTCCTGCACTGGATACATCAGTTACATCTGCAAAGCATGCAAACCCTGTGCACACATCCCCTTTTCTGTATATATGTGATCAGCTGTGTCTGTGCTTCCTCTATCTCCCTCCCCTCTCCCTCCCACGCCTCCAGTGTGCAATTCTACATAAAAACACAGACCTTGCCAGCTCCCTCAATCAGAAACCTAGGAAGACGAGAAAGGAAGACAAGGCAGTATGTTCTAAGCTATTGTTGCTTCTTGCAGTCTTTGCATCCATCCTGCAAAGAGGGACACTAAATGCACTAAGCTCAAACGCTGGTTGACGCAGCACCTCGGCTACTTAGTTGTCTCCTGCTTTTGTTGGCGATTCCTCTCTCCTGAATCTTCTTTTTCTGCAAAGGGACTGAGATTACAAAGAAATTTATCTTTTTCCAGCCTTCATGGCTTTACCGGACCGTGCACGTGGATTACCAAATGGAGGAGGTGGAGGTGGTAGCTGCACAGGAGGAAAACCCTTGGATCCTTTGTTTCCAGAAATAGTGGAACTAAATGTTGGGGGACAGGTTTATGTGACTAGACACACGACTCTTGTGTCAGTTCCGGACTCCCTACTCTGGCGTATGTTTTCCCAACAGAAACCAGGAGAGCTAGCTCGAGACAGTAAGGGACGATTCTTTCTGGACAGGGATGGTTTCTTGTTTCGTTATATTTTGGATTATCTACGAGACCTGCAGCTTGTTTTGCCAGATTACTTTCCGGAGAGAAGTCGTTTGCAAAGAGAAGAAAGGGCCTTCCAGCTTTTGAATTGAAACGTCTCAGTCCTTACGTAACAAAGGGGACAGCTCCATAGGGGTGGGGAACCCCCTTTGCTTCTCACCCACACCCACTCAAATTTGCCTGGAACTGCAATCTTCCACCCTTTTTCCCCTGCAGCGGGGGTCCCTCCCAACATTAGATCCAAAATTTTCATGCCTCCTTTTCCCCTGCAGCCCTGCCTCAGTTCCAAGACTTACTCCTTCCCAATCCCTTGAAGGCAGAAGATCAGGATACATAACAGTTGGCTATCGAGGTTCATAATTTTGGGCCCGGAAGCAAAAAGCTGATCCCAAAATTTGAAGATTCCCCCGTACATTTTTGTGGCAAAATTTTTGGCAAAAGAATTTTTTTGGAAAAACCCTTTAAATAAAAGCAGGATCTGATAGGCCCCCAGAGGGTACATTCCCAGGTACTACCTAAATTTTTTACTTTTAAAACAATTTTGACAAGTTGTCTGAGGCTGGTTTTCCCACTGGGGCATGTAGTTCACGGGGACAGTGCTTTTGCCAGAAATGACCAGGTGGGGGACAAAATTTTGGGCCCCAGCACACCAAATGTCTTCGCAGAGACTAAAATCTTTTAAGAAAATTCTAAGACCCGTAAAACCCAACTGTGTTTACTTCCACCTGATTATTTTTGATCCTTCTAAATCAAAAAAAAGCCCTTAACCAAAAAAAGGAAGCGAAACTGGTGCATCAACTTTCAGAAAAGTACTGAGACCGATGTGCTTTCCTGGAGCACATCAATCGTGAAAGCTAAAGATTTGTGCATTACTAGTTTTCACAAGGGGGTATTAAAATAGTTCAGAAACCCGTTCCCATTGAGTAAACTTTTCCCCTTGATCAGAGGGGCAGAAAAAATTTAAAAAGTAAACATTTTTTAAAATGCTTATGCTGGAATTTGTCAGCACACCATTAGATCTTTCAGGTTAGAAAGGTGAGGGGCACAAATACCACATGACTGCTTCATATTTTTCTAAGGGGGGAGGCAGGGAATTGATAGATGCTGTAGAGAATGTGTAAGTATGAACACGTA
Source organism: Phyllomedusa bahiana (assembly GCA_025379985.1). Taxonomy (NCBI): domain Eukaryota; kingdom Metazoa; phylum Chordata; class Amphibia; order Anura; family Hylidae; genus Phyllomedusa; species Phyllomedusa bahiana. The sequence goes on along the minus strand of JAODAL010015641.1, from coordinate 67,580 downwards.
TTAAGCATTATACTCTGTATTCAATACAAAAATATTAATATGTGTGTAGATATATTGAATACAGAGATAATCTCCAATTTCATTAAATGTAATCGGTGTATAGAGATGTCAAATTTTCATTCGACATCTTAATGAAGTAATTGATTTTCTTTTGTATGTAATTTGTTAATCCAGCAACTTTTTCTTTTTTTCATTTAAAATTTTTACTAATAAATAAACAACAATAGGGATTATAGTTGTACTAGACACATCAGCAGAGTGCAGGAGTATATATTAGGATTAGATTTATTATGTTTTTTATGATTTTGTTCTTTGTGTTCATAATAACATTTCACTGAAACCATTTTTTTGTCACTCAATAATAGGCTTGTAAGTGTTTTTTTGTGTTGCTGGCAATGAATTCAGTATGTCCTAGCTTTGTGATTCATCACTTTCAAGAGTTCATTAAAATCATTAAAGGGCTTATTTACACAGTAGCTGCTGGACTATCTAAGGAAACAACCTTGATGTGTGTAATATATTTCATGAGGCCTGTGCCCTTATCTGATGTGAACTGCGTTGTGCTATTAAAATGCTCAATCCAAAAAAAAATATTTGCATGAACCCAAATTTAAGGTGGCAAGCCCAAATGTCCCCGGAAAATTTAAATCCACTTCAAAATTGGCATTTAGCTTTGAATGCATTCTGGTGGTGTTTTAAGGTAATAACTGAAAATAAATAGGTTTATGTGCATTCAGGTGCATATTACAGAATACGTTGCTGTGGTTTCATTAAAACAAGACAACATGCACAATTCGGGCAGTGGAGTAAGATGATTTAAAACCCCTTTTATGAGCAGCTCTTCATACGCATAGAGTTTGACTTGATAGATCTCAAATTTCCCCTTTTGTCTAAAGTTTTTGGGCAATATTATTTAAAATTCCTTTTTTTTATTAAAATTTTAATTTATTATATTATATTTTATATTTATATATTTTATTATAATGGGTCCAAAAAAAAAATACATTAATTTAATTAAAAAAATAAATACGTGAAGAAAAAAACCCAAACCCACGATGCCCTGATATGAAATTTTTTTAAAGGGTAAAAATATATTTTATATATTTATTATTTTTTTAAATTATTAAATTTAATATATTAAAATTTATATAAAATTATATATATATTATATATTTTTATTTTTTTTTAAATAGTATTATATTATATTATATAAATATTTTAAAATTTAATATATTATATTTTTTTAAAATATTTGTTGCATGACTAAACATGCGGATACCAGATAACAATGGCTTTACCAAAGATTTTGTTTTAAAAACTATTACAGAGTTTAAATATTTTGGCAAAAATATAAACCACACACAAACATCAAGATGTGATCCTTTTTTCCCTTTGAGCAGTGTAGTGGTCACTTTTGATTAGCAGTATGCGGGGGGGGTGTGGTCTGTGACCTGTATAAAGCTTTAAGTACAAAAAAAGTTTTTAATTTTTCTTTCAGAATATGAGAAGTTCACAGAAGCAATAAAAATTATTTTCCTTATGCCGCCATTTTAATATTTGAAAGCTTGAACATTTATTTTAAGATTAAGGGAGCCAATGTATTACATAATTTAAACTATAAAAAAACAAATATTTCATAGGTATTAAATGGATAGGTGGCATAAATAAAATGATCATAGGGTACAATGTATGTAATATTTTAGATTTTTTCTGTAAAATCAATGTCAAGCATATGTGATAATATATAATTATACTATGCCATTTATTTTTAAGTCCCCAGTTTTGTATTGGACTTTCTTAATTGATTGGAATTTATTATGTAGGGTAAATAAATTTTAAAATAAAAGGACTACCAGCATGCCCCTAAGTAATTTTTAGAACCCATAAAAACTGAGGGGGGGGGGCGGGGTACCATTACCAGCTCCTATCTTGCACCATTTCGAAATATCAGGGCACCTGATAGGAGTACTACCAGTACTATCTGGGACTACCTGCCTCATTTCAATGTTGTGTTGCCTATAATTTAGGATGCATTAAACCATCTCCTAGCTGAATATCCATAAAACTAGCTATAGACTTCTAGATGCCTTACTCATGTTACTTGGGTTGAGACACTTGTCTACAAAGATATACCACTGGAACAAGGGCGTCATTTGGGAAGATAACCCAGAAATCAAAACTTCAGAACTAATTATGAAATACACTTTTCTTTGTTTCCCCAATATGGCCAAAAATTTTAGTACAACAAAACTATTTTTCCTACCAACCTTTTTCAATTTTTAAAGGACGTGTAAAATCTAAAAAAATATAATTTAAAACATTAAAGTTTTCATTGCTATTCAACCATTATAATTCAATTAGGGAGATTTATTCGCTTTATTGACAGCTTATTTGGCAGTAAAAGCATTTCACTCACCTGTGTTTTCTTAAATACACCCACTGCAGTTTTGATGTATTTTTTTTAACTAAAGTGGATCCAGTCTATATTTTATATTTCTCAGGCCATGTCTCTACAGCACTGGTTTCTGGTCTGATTTTTGGCTGATTCAGTATGTAGAATACACCGAAAATCCGACTCTAACCAGTGCGCCATAGACCGTGATAGAACATCTGAGCTGTTGTCTACACAGTATGGATTTTTATTTTTTGGGTTTCAAACCGCTGCCCTCCACTGAAATATAGAACATGTTTTATCTTCCGCCGAATTCCCGTATACCTCCATGTACTGGGCCATCCGAAAACGGACCACTTTTTTTGTGCAAACCAGCGCCAAAAACTGCGGTACAGCAAAGTTAAAATACCGTTGGATTTCCAATGGCATTTTAACTTATGCCATTTAGACATAGCCCTATTCCTTTCAAATCCACTTCTGACTTTAGCTATAAAATTTGCAACAAAAACACCAGTACAGTTTTTTTTTCCATTAAACAAAAAACCCCACCGTGTGTGAAACCATCGCTAAAAAGCAGAATACGTTATCTGCATGTAAATAGGTAAAATATCCTTGTGTGATAGAGAAAAAATCTTTCGGAAAAATTTTTGTTTTTTTAATTATATTTTAGCACTCTAGAGTAACATAACTAGCTTAAAGGACTTGCACAATATATACTTGGAAAATAGGTATATGCTGTATCTAATTTCCTTCTTATTAGGAGACTAAAATATTATAAACAGGCATAAAATAAAAGTATCCTACTTATACTTTGTGTGTTACCAATAAATGTCGCTTTTTTATAGTAAGGAATGTCTCGCTTCAACTGGGGTTTATGTATTTTTAAAAATTTGGGCCTAATACATTTATTATTTCGCTTTTTGTTTCCCTTGTAATTTTAATAAAGTTAAAAAAAAAGTTTAGTAAAATTTTTCTTTTTCTTTTTTTTTAGAGTGTTTGTTGAAAAGAATGATTTGGTCTGGACAACCCCTTTTCATACAATACTTGTGTGACTGTACTAGTAGCTTCTGTGATGGCTATATGTTGGTGAAAAAACTTTAAAGGGTATTACCATCTAGTGTTTCCAACACCAGGACCCAAGTCTGTGCCAGTTCCCGGAAAAAATACTGGTCGCCCATGTGCGGCTCTCTTCATTTACTTCTATGGGAGTTCCAAGTTTAGCTGATTACATTTGCTTGGCAATTCTCAGAACTCTCGTCATAGTCCAGTAAAGGGGTCTTGCTATTTTATTGATTAGCCTTTATTATGTAGGGAAAGTAAATAAGTTATTCCTATAAGACTTTACATTCTGTTCTGAGGTGTTCCCAAACAGAGCTAACATTCTATTCCGCTTTAGTACACAAGCTTCCCTCAGTTACTGACCACCACTCTGTACTCTAACAGGCTCTAGAATCCTAGAAGGGATCACAATGTCACTCCCTGCTGTGTCTTATCAGCAGCACAGGAGCTTGTTTATGTTTCTTTATGTTTATGTTTCTCTCACACAAATATTTACCCTTTAAGCTTTTGAGCTTTTTTCCCCTTTGTTAGACCCCTCATCACCCAAAGGGAAAAGAAAATTAAAAATCTCCTGCTGTAGAATCACCCAAAACCTGAATAGGATGTGGAAGCCTGATGCTGGCTGTGAAGAGCAGGCTTTGTGAAACAGCAGGGTAAGAACACACCTTAAAGATAGAGCCGTGCATGTGTGGCCAGCTCTGTGGTCCCTGTGGCTGGCTTTAACCTTCCCACCAAAATAGATATTTGAGATTGATGTAAAATGTCTGCAAACTGTAAATACATGTATATTGCATATCGCCCTCTGTATACAGAAAAGGGTAGGACATATTCAGGACCTTGGGTTTTGTTTGCGATAAGAGAGAGCCATGGCTGTTTGTTGCAGCCGTTTTTTCAAAACTGTGTCTGACTCCTCTACTGCTGGTATAATGTAGAAGAATTGAAGAGGCTGCTCTGTGTGTGGTAGGAATGTGCTGTACATTATTAGAAGTAGGTCAGACAGCACAGAGAACATTGTACTGTATGGCTTCCCTAGAGGACAGGCAGAGTTTGTGTTAATAGAGTAGCTCACACTATAAACATGCAGCAATTGTACTGGAACCTTTCATTTTGAATAAACTATTTTAATTATGTAATGTCTTATATTTTTTACATATTAAAAACCTTCAAATTTATGTTTTAAAGTGAAGTTTACCTTTAAAAATGTTTGATATTTCCAGGTCTAGACAGAGGTCTAAGCTTAAAGCTTGGTTCATCTGCATGCGGCTGCCACAGCATATGGTTTTTGTTCTTATGTACTATATCACAGATTGAGGGTATATTGATCTGATTAAAACATAACTTTTAATCCAAAATACAATAAAAAAATCATTCTACTTTTACCCATAATTTGACAATCCCATCAGTGTGTACAATTAAATATATCGTATAGGGATATATAAAACGTCTATCACTTTGCTACCACTATATAATCACTTTTTACGTTATGTAGTCATTCCCCAAACTTCAGGTCTTTTACTTGATCCTGTATATCCAGTTTTTTCTAAATATGGCATCCCACATAGGACCACTGAAAAGAGTTGCAGGCATAGTTCTAACCCTATCAGTAATCCCGCTATATCCCTCTGAAGAAAAAACAGGGTTCTCGTCCCAAAAGGGACGGCCCTGTAGCTGGACATGTCCCTTTTAATCCCTATATCACCCTATTGTGATGAAACTTGGTCCAAAAGAAAATATTCCTATATATTAAACATATATAATAAGGCTTATCAAAAACTTTGTCTTCCAATTTCCCACGCGTTTCCCCCTCATATGTATAAAGGTTCATCAGGGGGTTAGTCAAATCCCACAAAAACACAATTCTTATTGAAACAAAAAACCCATGATAAGTGAAACAGACAAATGGTGTCCTGGAACAGCCACTGATGTTGGGTGTTTTGTTCTTATGTCTCAAACTCAACGTGGTATTACAGCTCCTTACATTCTCCAACTTGAAGTAAACCATAAAAGAGCACCAATTAAACTCTGTTAGTCTATGCAATACTTCCCTATGCCTCCAGTTATATGCAGATGATAAAAGTTGGATGCTGGAGATATTCAGTATAATGTTACCTTTATACTGTGCCTATACCTCCACAGTAAGAAACTATAAGGATGCCGTAGCCCTTTTTATTGATCATGTGTGATCTGCCAGCACTATATTATAAACTAGGATCAGTTGGGCAGATTGATATGTATATTCTGTGATGAACGATTCAGTATAGCTTAGATGTAATCATTTAAACCGGTGCTCATTCTGGGCTTAGGACATCAGTGGAAGGTCTTATCTGTGACAGGCAGTTAATTTTGTATGCATACACACAAACAGGTAGGCTGTCAATCTTTGAGTAGGACCGCCCAGTGGACTCCTAAACATAGAAGAGCAGGGATTGTAAGTAGAGATGGGCGAATTGATTCTAACGAAGTGGAATTCGTTTAGAATTTCAGTAAAACTTCGGTTCGGAACGAAGTCTGAACTTTTGGATACTTCGGTGAACGAAGTGTGCTTTTGATTGATAAAATGGCTGCGAGCACATGGGCGCTACATGGGAGCAAAGCACTCTGGAGGAAGAAAGGCATATCCAGCATGACATGTGGCAGAATGAAGCCAATCAGAGACCGGCGGATTCTGTGAACGTCAACCGCACTATATAAACCGAGCGCGCTGCCGCTGGAGCTCCCCTCCTCTCACTGTATGACAGGGAAGGTGCTGCTGCGGGTGAATAGCGCTTTCTGAAGAACTGATTTTTATACAGCGATTTCTGTGGGGTGTCTCAGCCCCTTGTCTCAGAGACGTTCTCCTGAATGTTCTATTTCCTGAATTATTTGGGGTATTGGATCTGAAATCCATTGTGCGTCCACTGCAGACTGCATATCATTTCAATATCCAATTGGGATCAAGCCCAGTTCTCCTGTTAGTATTCATTTAAAGGAAACAGCGTTTTTTTTACAATACAAATACCACTTCATTTTTGGCTGCTGAATTCTAATTTGCGCAATATAGCATTCCAGGGTTTTAATATGCGTTGTTGTAGCTGGTGTGCTGACAAAATAAACCGACTTTTTCAACGCCAAATTATATATATATTTTTTTTGGCTAGCCTAATTCACAAGCAAAGGCAATTACAACTGTATCTCTTGTTGTGAGGCGTAGAAAACACGCTATGTGAACACTCTACTAAAGATTTGTGCGCTCAACTTCTTTGGCCAATTTACATCCAGGGGTTAATTTAAGCGTTGTTTTGCTGTGTGCTGACAAAAATAAACCGTTCTTTTTAACGCCAAATATAAATATTTTTTTTGGTACCTAATTCACAAGCAAACGGCTAATTACAAACTGTATCTGCTGTTGTGTTGCGTAAAAACACGCAATTGTAACGACGCTACTAGTTTGTGCGTCTCAATTCTTGGCGCAATTACTCCAGGGGTTAATTAAGCGTTGTTTTTTGGCTGTGTGCTGACAAAAATAAGACCGTCTTTTTCAACGCCAATATATATATATTTTTTGGTAAGCCTAATTGCACAAGCAAAGGCTAATTACAACTGTATCTCTTGTTTGTGTGGCGTGAAACACGCATTTGATACACGCTACAAAGCTACTAGTTTGGCTGCTCAATTCTTTGGCGCAATTTACATCCAGGGGTTTAATTAAGCGTTGTATTGCTGGTGTGCTGACAAAATAAACCGTCTTTTTCAAAACGCCAATTATATATATATTTTTTTTGTATTCCTAATTCACAAGCAAAGGCTAATTACAACTGTATCCTTTGTTGTGTGGCGTAGACAAACACGCAATTTGTAACACTCTACTAGTTTTTGGCGGCTCAATCTTTTGGCGCAATTTACATCCAGTGGGGTTAATTAAAGGCGTTGTTTTGCTGGTGTGCCTGACAAAATAAACCGTCTTTTTTTCACGCCAAATATATATATGTTTTTTTGGTAGCCTAAATTCCACAAGCAAAGGACTAATACAACTGTATCTCTTGTTGGTGGCCGTAGAGAAACAAGCAATTTGTAACACGCTACTAGTTTGTGCGGCCTCAATTCTTTGGTCGCAATTTACATCCAGGGGTTAATTAATCGTTATGTTTTTTTGCTGGTGTTGCTTGACAAAAATAAACCGTCTTTTTCAACGCCATAATATATATATATAGTTTTTTTGGTAAGCCTAATTCACAAGACAAAGGCTAATTACAACTGTATCTCTTTGTTGTGGGCTGTAGAAAACAACACCAATTGTAACACTCTACTAGTTTGTGCGGCTCAATCTTTGGCGCAATTTACATCCAGGGGTTATTTTAAGCGTTGTTTTGCTGGTGTGCTGACAAAAATAAACCGTCTTTTTTCAACGCCAAATATAGTATGATATTTTTTTGGTAGCTCAAAAACACAAAGCAAGTGTAATATACCAACAGGAATCTCTTGTTGTGTGCGTAGAAAAACAAGCAAATGTTAACACGCTACTAGTTTTGTGCGGCTCAATTCTTTGGAGCGCAATTTACATCCAGGGTAATTAAGCGTTGTTTTGCGGTGTGCCTGACAAAAATAGAACCGTCTTTTTCCAACGCCAAAAAGTATATATTTTTTTTTTTGGTACCTAATTCACAATCAAAGGCTAATTACAACTGGTATTCTTGTTGTTGTGCGTAGAAACACGCAATGTAACACCTACTAGTTTTTGCGGCTCAATTCATTGGCGCAATTTACATCCAGAGGTTAATTAAGCGTTGTTTTGCTGGTGTGGCTGACCCAAAAATAAACCGTCCTTTTTACAACGCCAAATATTAATATATTTTTTTTTGGTAGCTTAAATCATACAAGCAAAGTCTAATTACAAACTGTACTCTTGTAGTGTGGCGTAGAAAACACGGCAAGTTGTAACACTCTACTAGTTTGTTGCGGGCTCAATTCTTTGGCGCAATTTACATCCAGAGGTTAAATTAAGCGTTGATTTTGCTGGGTGCCTTGACAAAATAAACCGTCTTTTTCAACGCCAAATATATAAATATTTTTTGGTAATGCGCTAATTCACAAGCAAAGGCTAATTACAACTGAATCTCGTTGTTGTGTGGCGTAGAAAACAGCTCGCAATTGTAATACGCAACTGAGTTTGTGTGCGGCTCAATTCATTGGCGTGCAATTAACATCCAGGGGGTTTAATTAAGCTTTTTTGCTGTGTGGCTGACAAAAATAAACCGTCTTTTTCAACGGCAAGACCCTAAATAAAAATATTTTTTTTTGGTAGCCTAATTCACAAGCAAAGTGCTAATTAAGCAAACTGTATCTCTTGATATGTGTGGCGTAGAAAACACGCAATTGTAACACCGCTACTAGTATGGTGCGGCTCAATTTCTTTGGCGCAATTTACATCCCGGGTTAATTAAGCTTGTTTTGCTGTGTGCTGACAAAAAAAAACCGTCATATACAACGCCAAAAAAAAAAAAAATATATATATATTTTTTTGGTAGCCGAATTCCACAAGCAAAGGCTAATTACAACTGTATCACTTGTTGTGTGGCGTTAGAAAAACACCAATGTAACGACGCTAAAAGCAACTATTTGTGCGGCTCAATTCTTTGGCGCAATTTACATCCAGGTGTTAATTAAGGCGTTGTTTTGCTGGTGTGCTGTAACAAAAATAAACCGTCCTTTTTCAACGCCAAATATAATACTTTTTTTTTGTTAAGCCTAATTTCACAAGCAAATGCTAATTACAACTGTTATCTCTTTTGTGTGGCGTAGAAAACACGCAATTGGTAAACACGCTACTAGTTTGTGCGGCTCATTTCTTTGGCGCATTTACATCCAGGGGTTAAATTAAGCCGTTGTTTTTGCTGTGTGCTGACAAAAATAAACCGGTCTTTTACAACGCCAAATATATATATTTTTATTTTGTGGTAGCCTAATTCAACAGCACAGCCTAATTACAACTGTATCTCTTGTTGTGTGGCGTAGAAAACACGGCAATTGTAACACCTACTATTTGTGCGGCTCAATTCTTTGGCGCAATTTTACATCCTGGGGTTAATTAAGCGTTGTTTTGCTGGTGTGCGACGAAAAATAAAACCGTCTTTTTTTTTTCACGCCAAATATATAATATTTTTTTTTGTGTAGCCTAAATCACAAGCAAAGGCTAATTACAACGAATCTCTTGTTGTGTGGGTGACTAGAAACACCAAATGAAACACACTACTTGTATTTGCGGCTCAAATTCCTTTGGCGGCAATTTACATCCAGGGGTTAATTAAGCGTTTGTTTTGCTGGTGTGCTGGACAAAAATAAACCGTCTTTTCACGCCAAATATATATAAATTTTTTTGTAGCCCTTAATTCCACAGCAAAGGCTATATTACAACAGTAATCTCTTGTTTTGTGGCGAGAAAACACGCAATTGTAACACGCTAAAAGCTACTAGTTTTTGAGTGGTGGCTCATTCTATTGCGCATTACATCCATGGGTGGTTAATTAAGCGTTGTTTTGCGCTGTGCTGACAAAATAAACCGCTTTTTTCAACATCCAAATATATACAATTTTTCTTGTATCAAAATTTGCCACAAGCGAAGGTGAATTAAGCCTGTTCTGTGCATTTACATTTAGTAAAACACACAGTGCTTGTAAACGACCATACAAGTAAATTTTTCCTGGACATTTGTGGAGCGCAATTTATATCCAATGGTTAACCCAGCTTGTTAACTGGGTTCATTTGGAGTCAAAAACATGGGTGTATAATTTTTATCATATACAGATACTTCATCAACATGTCTGTACTTTTAAGAACAAACAGTATGTCAGACAGAGAGGTGGCAGGCTCTTCAAACGTGCGAGTGGCAGTGGCACAAACTTTCTGAAATGGGCCCAGTTACGCAGCACAGCAAGGGGACGTACGCAGCAGGTGTCACTCGGTGATCCACAACTGGCCGCTGTCATCTAGCGGCGCGTGGTGTTTTGTTCAGACAACCCAAGGGGTTTCTTGATTGGTTGACTATGTCATCCTCTTGTCCTCCCAGATGACATCTGACAACCTCCAGCCAGAGTCAGGTGGAACCTCAGACACAACACTTAGTTGGCATGGCCCGGGAGCGGTCAGCGGCCCTCCCTGTTCCTCAGCCCGCCTCTGTCCCACCAGTTTCCCTCAGCCAGGGATCTCTATGTGGTCTGGGCTCAGCGCGCCCACTATATAGAGGCGAGGATGAACAATTTGAGAGGGCAGTCAGGAGCAGCTACGGTGGCAGCAAGAAATGGGCCAATATCCCCATCTTCTTGCAGTAGGCGGCAAAGTATAGATGTGGGAGAGTGGCCATGTGGAGGTCATGTGGTGAGAGGTCATCCTCGGCTTACCAAGACCGTGATGAGGACAGTAGTGACGATGAAACCACCAAATAGATGAAGATGTACCGACCGCACTTGGTAGCCAGGTGAAGCAAGGGCTTCATCAACCGTCAGGAGAAGAGGGCGTCAGCTAGCGCGACCAGGCAGCGGCGCATCAGCAAGTGGGTTGTTGTGTGGCCGTGGAGTCAGCAGGGTAGCAGCTGTTGAGGTCGGGATCCAAGCGCGCCACGGGGTGAGAAAACCCGCTTCGCAGGTCCAAGGACAGTAGCGGCCAGCAGGGGTCTCAGCGAGGCAGCGGCGGCAGTAGTCACTCAGTGCGGATCGTTGGGCGTTTAAAGATCATCTACTCGGAGGTGTGGCCATTTCTTTGCTAAGACAACCGGAGGAGCCGAATATGGGTATATGATAGAAATCTGTGGGCAGAAAGTGAAGCGTGGCCAGGGAGCTAACGTTGGCACAACGGCCCTGCGTCAACACATCAGCGTCACCATACCGTGGCCGTGGGAGAAACGTGGCTCAGATGTGTTTTTTGTCCATCCTGCGCCGCGGCAGCAGCAGCAGCCGGCCAGTGCACCGCTGCCATTTTCAGCCAGTCCAAGGCTCCACCACCTCTGCAGAGGCAGCTGTTTCTCTTTGACATCCTCTCCCGGTCCAGATGCCCTGCCTCCTCGCTACTCATGGCGCCAGCATTTCGTGTCAGAGAGGCGATGTATAAAGAGACAACAGTATGCGTTCCAACCATCCTAAGGGTGGCAGCACTGACCCTTGCTCCGTCCAAGTTGTTGGTACAGCAGTCCTTCCCTATCCAAATGGTTGGACTCTTCCCCATTCAAGAACAATGCTTGTGCCGAGCCGGATGGATAGTACCAAGCCTAATTTCTTTTCCAAAAGGCAGTATCCGAGGCACTTCATAAATATGTAGAACAGAAAGTGGGTCATTCCTTGAGCTTATTCGGTTTGTTCCAAGGTACACGGCAGCGCGGACGTCTGGAGCTGTAACTACGGTCAGGGCCATTACGATGCCTTTAAAACGCCCACTGGGTGAATGTGGCTTTCCTGCCCAGGCACACCAACAACTTGGACAGAGACCGCCGCTTTCCTCCTCCACGTTGTCAAACTTGCTGCTCCTGCGCCAAATCCGCCTCCTCCTCCCCCACCGACCACCACCATCTCAGCTCCACAAGTACTGCTCCATCTATACACATCGTGTAGGCACAGCTGTGTCCACGCAAGGTTCTACACTAGCTGTCTCGGCGAACGAAGTCACACATGGGAGGAACTGCTCCGCGGTCCATGCAGCAAGAATTCAGATGTTTGCTTTCCCCTCCGCGCCAACTGCAAATCGGAACCATGGTGACGGAACAATGGGAGGAACATGGTGTTCCGCGCTGCACCGAGAGGGATGGTCCATAGCTCACCTGCATGGCTGCACGTAGTTTTCAAATCTGGGTGTAAAAAAGGTTCCTGAAGTCTTTCATTTCACCGAACTTCATAACATTCTGAAAATGGGCCAGGAAAACTGTGCATGCAAACTTTATATCCATTCGTAACAAAGCCAGGAACACCCTCCCGAATGCCAGCGGCAGAACGGCCCTCATCCAAGCCAACACCTCTGATATGCGAGTGTTTCCACACCCTGGAAATCAGCCTGCACATTTGGACGCCGAACTGTATGAACAGAGAAAGGGCAATTAACGAATTTTTGATGATCCAGGCAGACAGAAGTACTACCTCCCTTGTAACATTGATGTCAGCCAAGTTGGCAGCTCATGCGTACACCTGCCGTTTGTTGAGGCCATTCGAGGAGGCCACGTTATTTGTCAGTCCGCCAGGACTACGGATGAAATAGACGTCATTCCACTGCTTCATGTCCTGGAATAGATTGCTGAAAAACTGTCTGGGCCAGGGGACTGGAAGATGTGGCGACTACATCTCGTGGGCCACTGAGTCCGGTGGGGACTGAAGATTTGAGGAGGTATGAAAGAGGAGGAGGACAATGGAGGCAAGAAGCAAATGTCTGGAGAAATTAAGTGGATTTTCTACCCAGGTGACAAGAGAGGATGAGCAGGAGCAGCTTGGAGGAGGTGGATGGTGAGATGAGGAAGACGAGGCAGATGACTCCCAAAGCACTGTGGCAGTATACAGTGAATGAGGCAGGGAGCACCTCTCGGAGTCACTTTTCAGATGTCCCCCGCAGCATGGCTTATTCGCCTGGCTAGTGACAGCCGAAAGGTTCCGCTACCGGCTGAGGGATGACTTCTGGCTCTCCACCCATTGGTCCCTCGCTATTACCGGTTCCAAAAAATGTGAAGCCTTTTTCCCAGCTATTGAGAGGGAAGACAAACTCAAATACTATAGGGAAATCCTCCGTAATCAGTTGGCCGCTGCCTATGTGCGGCATCGTCCCTCCTCTGACAGGTCTGACCGGGGGGGTTCCTCAGCGCTCACGTACTACTGCCGCGGCTGCTGGGGGAAGGTGGGGGGGTAGGAGCCGTACCAGCTCCATCAGCAGTAACCTAAGTCTGGAGTCACTAATGAGCAGCTTCCTTCACCCGCCTAGTGAGGAGGGCAGTCACCAGCAGCAGCAGCAGCAGGACCTGGAGCATTCCCTGAACCAACAGGTTGTGGCCTACTTGGACAGCACTCTGCCACCCCAGTTAGAAGATCCGCTGGACTACTGGGCAGCCAAACTGGATGTGTGGCCGCAACTTGCCGAGTTTGCAGTGGAGAAGCTGTCCTGCCCGGCCAGTAGTGTGGCATCAGAGCGGGTGTTCAGTGCGGCGGGGGCCATCGTTACCCCAAGGAGAACCCGCTTGTCCACGGGAAATGTTGAACGACTGACCTTTGTCAAGATGAATCAGGCGTGGATCGGCCAGGATTTCCACACACCAATGCCTTAGGCGTCAGTCTGGGTTCAAACTACCTGCCTCAGCCACTATTCTGATGCCGCCACCCGCCTGATGCCACACATCTGCTGATAGTTTCTCCATCTGCCTACCACCGTCTTTACCAGGGACTGGTATTGCCACCCACCTCAACACTCTGTCATTGTGCCACTCTATGTGCTCATGCTGCTGCTGCTGTTGCTGTTGCCGTGACATCCACACTGTGTCATTGTGCCACTCTGTGGCCTAATACTGTTTTGCCACCTCCAGAATGTCATTGTGCCACTGCCTGACCTCATGCTGCTGCTGTCGTGACCTCCACTCTCTGTCATTGTGCCACTGCCTGACCTCATGCTGCTGCCGCCGTGACCTCCGCTCTCAGTCATTGTGCCGCTCTGTGGCCTAATACTATTTTGCCACCTGCAGAATGTCATTGTGCCACTCTCTGACCTCATGCTGTTGCTCCTGTCATCACCTCCACACTGTGTCATTGTGCCACTGTCTGACCTCATGCTGCTGCCGTGGCTGCTGCCGTGCCCTCCACACTGTGGCCTACTCCTGTTTTTGCCACCTCCAGAATTTGTCATTGTGCCACTGTCTGACCTCATGCTGCTGCCGTGGCTGCTGCCGTGCCCTCCACACTGTGTCATTGTGCCACTGTCTGACCTTATGCTGCTGCTGTTGCTCCTGCCGTGCCCTCCACACTGTGTCATTGTACCACTCTTTGGCCTACTCCTTTTTTGCCAGCTCCAGAATTTGTCATTGTGCCACTGCCTGACCTCATACTGCTGCCGCTGTGACCTCCACTGTGTGATTGTGCCACTCTGTGCCCTAATACTGTTTTTCCACCTCCATAATGTCATTGTGCCACTGTCTGACCTCATACTGCTGCCGCCGTGACCTCCACACGGTATCATTGTGGAACTCTGTGGCCTATACTGTTTTCCGCTCCAAATGTCATTGTGCCACTGCTGACCTCTTACTGCTGCCGCTGTGACCTCCACTTGTGTGATTGTGCCTCTCTGTGCCTAATACTGTTTTGCCGCCTCATAATGTCATTGTGCCAATGCCTGACCTCATACCTGCTGCCGCGTGACACTCCACACTGTATTCATTGTGCCACTCTGTGGTCATAATACTGTTTTGCCACCTCCAGAATGCCATTGTGCCACTGTTGACCTTCATACTGCTGACGACTTGACCTTATCACTGTGTGATTGTGCAACTATGTGTCATAATACTGTTTTTCCGCTTACCATAATGTCATTGTGCCACTGCCTGACCTCATACTGCTGCCGCCGTGACCTTCACACTGTGCTTGATTGTGACACTCTGTGCCTAATACTGTTTTGCCACTCCAGAATGACATTGTGCCACTTTTGAACTCATACTGCTGCCGCCGTGACCTCCACACTGTGTGATTGTGCCACTCTGTGCCCTAATACTTTTTTTCCGCCTCCATAATGTCATTGTGCCACTTGTAGACCTCATACTGCTGCCGCCGTGACCTCAACACTGTATCATTGTGCCACTCTGTGGCCTTAATACTGTTTGCCACCTCCAGAATGCCATTGTGCCACTGTCTGACTCATACTGCTGCGCCGTGACCTCCACACTGTGTGATTGTGCCACTCTGTGGCTTGAATACTGTTTTTCCGCCTCCTTAATGTCAACTTGTGCCACGTGCTTGACCTCATTACTGCTGCCGCCGTGACTCCAAACTGTGTGATTGTGCCACTCTGTGGCCTGTATACTGTTTTGCACCTCCAGAATTTGCCATTGTGCACTGTATGAACTCTTACTGCGCCGCCGTGACTCCACACTGTTTGATTGAGACACTCTGTGCCCTAATACTGTTTATCAGCCTCCATAATGACAGTGTGCCACTGTCAGACCACATACTGCTGCTGACGTGAACCTCCACATGTGTGATTGTCCACTCTGTGCCCTAATAATGTTTTTCCGCCTCCAATATGTAATTGTGCCACTGTATGACCTCATACTGACTGCCGCCGTGAACTCACACTGTGTGTTGGCGGATTGTGCCACTCTGTGCTCTATTACTGTTTCCGCCTCCATATTGGTCATTGTGCCATGTCTTGACCTCATACTGCTGCCGCCGTGACCTCCACACTGTGTGATTGTGCCGTCTGTGCCCTTTAATACTAGTTTTTTCCGCCTCCTTTATGCATTGTGCCACTGCTGAACTCATACTGCTGCCGACCGTGCTCCTCAGTGTGTGATTGTGCCTCTCTGTGGCCTCGTACTGTTTTGCCACCTCCAGAATGCCATTGTGGCCCTGTCTGACCTATACTGCTGCCGCCGTGACCTCCACACTGTGTGATTGTGACCATCTATGTGGCCTAATACTGTTTGCGCCTCCTGAATGTCATTGTGGCCACTGCCTGAACTCATGCTGCTGCTGCCATGACATTCCACACTGTGTGATTGTGACACTCTGTGGAATTAATACTGTTTTGCCGCTCCAGAATGTCATTGTTGCCACTGCCTGACCTCATGCTGCTTTGGGCTGCCGCCGTCACTCCACACTCTATCACTAATGTTGCCACCTGAGCTCTCAGCTTGTTTTTTCCAGCTTTCGCCTTAGCATGACTTTATCAGGCTACATTCCCGCTTGGTTTTTTGGTAGTTTTGCCTTTAAGTGCCAAGGGAATTTTATAGTGAAGAGATCTAAGAGCGCGGGCTGTCATGTGGCGTGTCATACCTAAACACAAACATTGTATGAAGACCAAACCAAGCTCCCTCTGCATATTTAAGCATGGCACAACGTTCTACAGCACCCTGCAGGCTCTGGGCAGCCTGGAAATAGCTGTTTTTTTAAAGTGATTCGTGCCGAAGTAATTCGGACCGAAACGAATTTTGTCGGAAATATTCCGGCGAAGTGTGCGAACGAATTTTTGAGAAATTCGGCCCATCTCTTGTCCTAGACATTTTGCTTCCAGGACGCTGCGGGCTACAAGCAAGAGGGACTGCAAGGTGTTGCCGACTGCACGGGATTTTTTGCGATACCGGCTTCCTTCTCTTCCTCTGATGGCATCAGTAACTGGGTGTCAGAGCAACAAATCATCCTCTTTGGCCTCTTGATCTTTTAACATGTCTTCTGACACCAACGCATTTTGTCATCAAAGAGGTCTTCAGAAAGTGGATTATCCCAGTGGTGGGTACTCGAAGTTGACATTTGGCTGCTTCATGTGGGACGGATGCATGGTGTTGCTGATGACGACATTTGAGGCCGCGGACTTGGGAGGACGGGAGGTAAGACTGCTGGATGCAGGTGCATTAACCAATGAAGGACAGATTGAGAGACGCTGTTCGTTACTGTGATCACTGGGCCCTGACCAGCGATGGACAGGCCTGACGGTCCTGCACAACTGATGATCTGTGGAATGCATGTTTTCGCCAGCAGGGGAAGGAGCAACTTCTTCATACCTATACCTCCATGTCCTCCCCCTCTTTTCGCTCGCTTTCCACCTGAATTTTCGACTCCCATGTTCAGAAATTAGACAAATTTGAGAAGATATGGATAGAGTTTTGGAAAGTCTCTTATTAAGACGGCAGATCACAGCTATTCTCAATATCCTCAAATCAAAACAAAATTGCTGGATTCAATATAACTGCAAAAGTAGATTCTATCACACAAAGCTGCTGCGCCAAGTGATAAAACACGTATATGTAATGTATGCGGATAATAAAGGTATTTTTGGCCACCTTTCATTCACCTGTGGGTAACTACACAATTGCTGGATTCAAATTTAACTGCAAGGTGGCTCTATCAACAAAATCTGGACTGGGCAAAAGTGCAAAAAAAACTCGTTTCTGTAATGTATTCGGAATAACAATTGTATTTTGGCACATATCAATTCACTGTGGTGACTTACAAAATTTGCCGTTGTTCAAATTTAACTGCAAAGTAGATTATCAACAATGTTGGCTTGCGCCCAAGTGAAAAAACATGTTTTGAAATGTATTCAGGATAATAAAAGTATTTTTTGGCCCTATCAATTCACCTGTGGTGACTAAAAGATTGCAGTATTCTCATAAGTGCAAGGTGCCTCACTGGACAAAGCTGTAGTGCACCATAGTCAAAAACAACGTATCTGTAATGTTATTGATTAATAAAAGGTTATTTTTTGGCACCTTTAATTCACATGTCGGTACCTATACACAATTGTGGATTCAAATTAACTGAAAGTGATCTATAAACAAAGCTTTGACGGGCTAATGTGCAAAAAACACGTATCTGTATGTATGGGGTAATAAAGGTATTTTGGCACCTATCAATTCCCTGTGGTGTATACAAAATTGCTGTATTCAAATTTAACTGCAAAGTAGATCTATCAACAAAGCTGGCCTGCGACCCAAAGTGAAAAAACCCGTATCTGAAATGTATTCGGAGTAATGAAAGGTATTTTTTGGCTCTATCAATTCACCTGTGGTTGACTAAAAAATTGCAGTATTCACATTAGTGAATGGTGCTCAATGATCAAAGCTGTAGTGCGCCAAAGTCAAAAATCACGTATCTGAAATTTATTCGGTTATTACAAGGTATTATTGGCACTATCAACCTGTGCTGACTTGCTGGATTCTAATTTAAGTAAAGGTGGATATATCAAACAAGGTGGAATGCGGCAATAATTGAAAAGAACCACCTATCTGAAATAAAGTATACTGGGTAATAAATGTGGAGTTTGCACCCCCCCCCCCCTACCTAAGAGACCTGCAGTTAATAGAAAAAGATGTGTCATTCCATATAAGTTCATGCTGCCCAATATCCAGGAAATTTTTCAATAGGTAAAACTGTTAATAATAAAGTATTTCAAGAGCAATGTCTACAATAAGTCTTGGTGAACTTTATCCAAGTATTCGTTTTCAGAGCTTGTCTGTGTTCGCCCGCGGGGGCCCCCCGTGACTTTACAGCAGTAGTTGCTCTTTAAAATTCTCTATCTAAATATATAAAATCTTCCAATCTCAAATCTAACTAAATTGTAAGGTCACAGCTAATAGTAGAGGGTTTCTGTGAAGAATATAATAATTTCGCTGAGCTGTTTGGACACAGGAGAGCGCACGTCCTTCTTGAGTCGCTGGAGAGACACTGGGGCTGATAACAGGAAAAGCTGTTTCTATGTAAAACGTGGTGCATGTGATTTTTCAGCAATCGCAACCTTACACATCCCAGTCATGACGTCGCACAACATTCACCACTGCTTTTATTCTGTAATCTGTTTTGTGGCCGCCAAAATTGACAGGGAAGCGCCGAAAAAGGCGCTATCTTAATAATGTTGCTCAGATTTTAACCTTAATTATCGCAGATCTAAAAAAATCTGATCACCATAAAATACAGTGCCGATTTCAACTTTGACGATAATCTATCGCTCAACACTACTGGCCAGACACATTAGCTGCTGTGACAATGTGTGATGATGTCAATCAATGCTATCAAATAGGAACAAAGAGGAGGGGGGAGAGATTGTTTACAGGTCAGTCACTGTGGGAACAGAAATAGCCAGGGAGGTGATAAATTCACTTGTATATCTGCCTTAACAAAAAACAGATGAACTAAGCAATATTTATTTAGAAAATGTCATTTTATTTTGTGTTCCCTACATTTTGAATGACCTATTCTTGTAGCGAGAACAAACCCCTTTTAAGCACTTTTGTAACAGTTTGGCAGTATGCTTGATGGTCATTGTACATTTGAAGATCCATTTCACCACAAGCTTTACTTCCTGGCTGATGTCTTGAGATATTGCTTCAGTATTGCCACATAAACTTTTTTCCTCATGATGCCATCTATCTTGTGAAGTGCACAAGTCCCTCCTGCAGCAAAACAACCCCACAACATGATGCTGCCACCAATTGTGTTTCACAGTTGGGATGGTGTTCTTAGGCTTCCAAGCTTCTCCTTTTATCCTCCAAACATAACAATAGTTGTTATTGCCAAAGAGTTAGATTTTAGTTTTTTCAGATCATAGGACATGTCTCCAAAAATGTAGCTCTTTGTTTCTGTGCATTTGGAAACATTAATCTGGCTTTTATATGTTTCTTTTGGAGAAATGGCTTTGTCCTGACAGAGAGTCCATATTGATACAGTACTTATTTCATTTGTAGATTAATGACATAATCTTTACCTGGACTTCCCGGCATTCTTCATAAGTCTTTTGCTTTTGTTCTTGGGTTGATATGCCATGTCGGACCAAAGCATGATCATCTCTGAGACACAGAACCCGTCTCCTTCCTGAGCGGTATGATGGCGGGACATTCCCATCTTGTTTGTACTTGCATATAATTATTTGTACAGATGGACGAAGCACCTTCAGGTATCTGGAAATTGCACCCAAGGATGATCCAGACTTGTGCAAGTCCACAATTCTCTTCATGATATCCTAGCTGATTTCTCTAGACTTCCCCATGATGTTACACACAGAAGAAGTGTTTTTCTGGTGTGCATTAAAATACATCCACAGCTGTGTCTCTAATTCACATGTTGCCAATAAACCTATGAGAAGCTTCCCAAATTGTTTAAAGGCAGAGTAATCCTGGTGTATGGAAACCTTTGACTTTGCAGAAAGTAATACAAATGTCTTAAAATTCTCTCTCATTATTTGATCTAAAACAGGAAAGGTTTATTCTGATTTCATGTCAGATAGTGGGAAAAAGCTGCAGATGGGGCTTTTTATATAGTGGATGGAAACTTGTGTTTTCAGTTGTATGTTATTAGATTAAAATGCCTCTTTCTCCACCGATCAGACTGCTATCTCCTTCCCCTCCTATGAATATCATTCACTGTAAAACCTACAGACATTCAACTTGTCTCAGCTAAATGAAGAATTGGATCACAGGTGTCCATAATAGACCATGGAGAGGGGAAGAGGAAATTATTAAAGAGACACAGAGGACGAGAGAGACACGCAAAGACACCAGGTCAGCTCTAGCATGTGCTTGATATACAATTTACCCAAGATGGGATTAGCTCACCAGTGTACCAGAAAATACACTACCAGGCCCAAGCTGTGACACAATAATGTACCCTCAATATATCAGGGTCCAAAGGTTTAGTAGAAGACAACCTCATTTAGACCTGACTTTTTAAACAATCATCAAATATCGTATTAAGCCCTACATGCAGAGTTAGCAGTCATGACTGGAATCTGCAGTTTGAAGAGGCCGAATAGTCCTTCTGCCTCATAGAAAACACTAATATTGTAAATGACAGCTGATAGCTCAAGGCCCCATTTAATTTTTGCATTAGGACCCAGAAACTTTAAGTTCCATCTCTGCCTGAATGTACATATACAGGCAGTCCCCGGGTTACAAACGGGATAGGGATTGTAGGTTTGTTCTTAAGTTGAAATTGTATGTAAGTCGGAACAGGTATATTTATAAAAATGTAATTCCAGCAAAACAATTTTTTTTTTTAGCTTTGGATAGTGTAGGGAACATTTTTTACATTTGTTTTGCTGTCTGTGCCCTTGTTTAGAAGATTTCACCTACATGTTCTGTATCTCATGTGCAGCTGTGCATGCTGGCACTTGGTTATGTCGCACCCCCCATATGCTCCATTTGTATCTAGGGACGTTTTGTAACTCGGAACGATGTAAGTTGGGGGACTGCCTGTTTACATACACTGGCGTAACTATAGAGGTCAGGGCCGGTCGCCATTGCGACGGGCCTGTGAGTTACGGGGGGCCCGCCAGTCTCCCTCGCCTCACTCCTCTGCTTCATGTGCTGCCTGCTGCTACAACGTATTGCTAGGTCAGGAGAACCCAGAAATACGTTGCTTTATTTAAATAGCAACGGCACGCACCTCTGTTCTCCCCCTCTTCACTTTGCTGGGAGCTGGACGGAGGCAGTGAGGAGGGAGGGGGAGCAATGAGCAGAGCTGCAATAGGCACGCTGAATCGCCGACGTTAGTAGAAGAGGGAGGAACAGGAGGGCTTCAGCATGAGGGAGAAAAGAAGCCCGTGCTGCTGCTCCCCTCTCGATGAATATGCACACAGCTCAGAGGGCTGGACCCGTTCTGAGTTAGAAATAGTGGCGGCACTGGTGGGCGGGGACTTAATCGGGAGGGCGGGGGCATAATCATAGAGATGGGCAACAGGGTTGGGTTTGCTTAAGGATCTTGGCAGCCTGCCATGCCCACCTGCAAAAGGATGTTGTGGGGCAGGGGAGGAGCGAAGTGCTAATAGGAGCTGATCCTCTCCACCCTGCTGCATGTGTTTTGCCAGGTAATAACAATACTACACTTAGTAATGTAAAAATAAGGCACCAGTGCAATTGTAGATATGAGGCAGCTAGGTATTACCCAATGCATCATAATCTGAGAAGGTAAGGGGCTGTTGACAAGGCGTCTTGCATCCTTGTGAACATCCGCTTTTCTGATGCGTCTTCTGGGTCTGTCTGAATGGGACCCAGAGGAGAGATCTATCAATTAGCCAGTGGTCTTATCACTGTCGCCAATGACAGATATTGCAGCGGCGTTCACATGAGGATCGGCGGCGCTGCGTTGGCTGCATAGCGCCTATCAGATCTCTTCGATGTGATCAAAGAATTGCATGCAATTCTTTGACGCGATTCCGAATGATGGATCGCTACATGTGAAAGCTGCTGCGTGTTCTGTCATTAGCGGCAGTGATAAACTCCATGCTAATTGTCAGATGCATCTCAGTGGTCCATTCAGACAGACCACAGAGACGCATCAGAAAAGCGGATGTTCACACGGATGCAAGACGCCCGTATGAACTACCCTTACAGTGCGTTCACACTTCTCTTCTTTGTTCATTGTGTACCAGAAAGTACCACCAGTGGATATTGTTAGGCTTCTGTCTCCACCTGTATTGCCTTATGATCTATTTTCGGCGCTTTTTGTTTTTTAAAAAGACACCGAAATTACAAGCTGTTCCAGCAGCACCATAGACGGCATTAGAATAGACGAGCTGCAGTCTCCACAGCTCGTCTTTTCCTCTGCTCGTCTTTCGGTGCGGTCGTATTATTTAAACATGTGTATGATATCCGGCGCTTTTAGTTTTCTTGCAGTCATCCCATACAATACAATTGTCATGGGGGATGCAGGAAAACGAGAAGACGACCGCTGTTTTTGCACAAAATAAATAACAAAAATCGGGGCCTGCATCGGAGGAAAAAAAAGGTCCTGTTCAGCATTTTTTTGTCTGATGCAGTTTGTAGTCCTAGCCTTACACAGCCACGGTGGCCTTCTAGGGGTTAATGGAGAAAACATGAGCTATGTTTATTCTATGGGATGCAATGGTTGTCAACTACATTTTGTTGTTCCTTAAATAATAATATGACACCCGCAAAAACTATTCAAACAGTCCACGGTGGCTACGTTTCTCAATTTCCCCTAGGGAGGCACTCCGCGGCTGTGTACAGTACCCTCCAAGGTTTACCTTTTTTTCAGAAAAACCCCGTCTGATACCAAAAATGTACACAGAAAACTTTGTGTGAACCACACATCCTATCATTTCTGTCTCATCTGAGAGTAACAACTGTGCCTTATGCCTGACAATTTCAGATAGGAATGAGGCACTAGCTTGTTAATTCTGTGTTATGGGTAGGGTTGATTTCTCACTGTTTTTTTTAGACAGGATTTTTTTTCACTTTGTTTATTTTTGCACTTTATTAATACTTGCCTGCTGCCTATTAGGCCGTGTTCACTCAGCTGATTTGGGTAATGATTTCAGCCGTACTGCGCTCGCCCCCCAGTATTTGCGCTGCAGTACGGCTCCAATCCGTCCCAGTCATTACGGTAATCTCAGTTCTCATAGAGAAAAATATGGGATTCCGTAGCTCCTCCCGTTAGGCGAATCCGCAGCGGGGCGGCAGTAGTGACATGCACATTAATTTACGGCTGGCGTACGTGTCTGTGTGAATAATGTGTGTAATGGGCCGTGAGTGCCGCCCCCCCTCGCCTCCCACACACCACCTGACGGCAGGCCGGGAGAAATTTGCAGGTCGAAAATATGGTAACGCAATTTTCGTTGGCTTAAGAAATGTGAACCTTGCCTAAGTGTCCAGGCGTTTATCTATGCACAGATGTTCCAATTGTCGTGCTGAGGGCAGAGCTGTTCAACAATTGTACAGCTGCACAAGTGGAAGCCAGCTATCAGCAATAAGCTGGACTCTCCTCTGAGAAGACATGGATGATTTATTACAATCAACCGTGGGTTCATAATCACTATATTATACAGCATTCATTTATTTTTTAGAAGTTAGCTATAATTACCTGCAGCGTACTGATAATTTTAATATAAAATGGAGTGAAATTTTAATTATGCTGTAAATGTGTGTGTGTTGGGGGGAGGGGGCAGGCTGACTTCTTGCACCTGGGCCCATGAGCCCTTAGCTACGCCCCTGTATACATATATGCCCCAAACAGAGAGAAATACAGTTTGGTGAGCTGATTTGAGTGTGATAAGACCCACCAGCTTTTGCAGTTATCAGACTCCAGTGATCACATGAACACCAGGAAGATAAGAGAGATTTTATTTCCTCTTAGAACACAGAAGTTTTTTTGGTTACTGATCACCTATCCTCACCTCCCTCTTAACTCCCAGCACTCAAAGCTGCCATCAGGCAGTTCCAACCATCGTTAGTCACTGAGTCTAATCTCTATTCTCAGAAGCTTTGTTTACCTAAGTTAATGACAAGTTTTAAGCCTTTGAGCTCTGTAGCCTTGTACACTGCTATTTAAAATTCTTCAGCAGTCATTGTAATAGAATAAGCTAGAAATAGCAGAGCTGATATGTCAACCACTGTTATAGTGCCACCCACAGACTAACCAGAGATTGTGAGTCAGAAGGTGGCTGTGGAGCGGAGAGAACGTGGTGAGATAACACTTTTAGAGGATCAGTTCTGACCATGCTGTTTGATGAAGCCTGCTCTTCACAGCCAGCTTCTAGTTCCCACTTTCTGTTCAGGCTGTAGACAGTTCTACAACTTCAGGCTCCCAATTCCTGTTCAGCTTGTCAGTTCCATAGCAAAGAATGACATTTCAGATCTGTTATTTCTAGCTCAGCTTGTTAGAGGAACATTGGGGATGGAGGGTTCAAAACAGCAGGGCAGAAGGTTGCAGACATCTAAAGGGTTCAAATTTGTTAGTAAAAATCAAGCTCCTGTGCTGCTGATATGACACAGGAAGGAGTGATAACACAATCCCAACCCCAGCTAGAGCAGAGAGATGGACAGTATCCTAGGGAAACTTATGTACACAAGCAGGAGATAAGAACTGCTCTACATCTGAAAGGAAGCAAAATCAGAATAGCAATGTATTTGGTAATAATCTTTATTTACTTGTGCCTACATGTGTAAAGCTAATCAATAAAATAGGATTGCGTATGCAGAGATGGTAATAAACCATCCCTACTTTCAAACTGGAGAGCCTGGCTGTCACTGACTGCTGACTCTCCATCCGCGCAGCTGAAAACTCTGCAAAGATATCTCAGAACATCCATGCAGAGTTACATGGCGACCACTCTATGTCTAAGTCGATGGTGGTCGGCAGGCAGTTAAACATTGGTGAGATAATGGGGCAGGTTTATTATGATAATTGCACCAGAATTCTGGCACAATTTGCATAAAAATATAGTTGCTTTGCACCACTTCTCCGCCTCATCAAACAAAAGAGGCAGGGTTTAGTAAAATGAGGTCTGGCTTCATGTTAAAAGGCTTGGCTTAGTGTGCAATGCCTTTGGGAAAAAAATATGCTAACATTGTTGCCGCAATTGGTTGCATAAAGTAAGCCAACTATTAGGAGGTATATAGTTAAGTTAGACCGTATAATTCTGAGAAAGATTTATCGATACTATGATACATGTGGTGCATTGTAAGACTGTCAAGTTGAAGTTTACTCTGTCTAAGTGTTAGACAATGATAAATCGGCCATGAGAGTCCATAATGATGATACAATGCTCAGTTACTGCCAGCCACAGTAAGACTACTTCCATGGTGTACAGGTGTGTATCTAAGCAATTGCTCACCTCCTACAGTCATTGCTGAAGCAATGTCATGTCATGAGCCTTCTTGAGCAGGGGACCTTGCGGGCACTGCAGGATTTTAACCCCTTAAAGGAGTTGTCTCCCTACAGAGTTTCAAAGGATGCATGAATTAAATACTCTGCCACTTCCTGGTTCAGACTGACTCATTTGCATACAGCTTGTGCTTCTACAGCTCAGTGCCCTGCTGTGCTTTCAGTTGCTAATTAGATCAGATTAGCTTCTCAAACTACTAACAGGACTTCTTATCTGATCCCTCAAACAAAAGCCCTAATTACAGTTCTGTTTATTTTACATAAATCAAGCTTTTTACTGCTCAGCAGCACAGACACTGCAGCGACCTGTGTGATGACTTCACTCACTTCTATCTCATAGAACAAACAGCAGGGGGAGAATTGTATACAGGTCGGTTACTGAGGGAACTGAAATAGCCAGGGAGGTCATAAATTCACTTGTATCTCCTTAGGGAAAACAGAGGAACAAAGCAATCTATTTGGAAAATGTCTTTATTTTGTGTTCCCTACAATTTGAAAGCTATTCTTTGTAGCGAGACAACCCCTTTAAGGACCCAGCGTATTTTTTGTTGTTGACACGTTCGTTTTTCCCTCCTCGCCTTCCCAGAGCCATAACTTTTTTATTTTTCCACCTACATAGACACATGAGGGCTTTTATTTTGCGTGACAAGATGTACTTTCTAATGGTGTTATTCACTTTTCTATAGAATATACAGTGAAACCGCAAAAAAATTCCAAGTGAGACAAATTGTGAAAAAAAAAGTATTTCCGCCATGTTTGCGGGGGTTTTGCTTTTAAGGCGTTCAATCTTTGGTCAATACAATGTGTTTTCTGTATTCTACAGAGTGATCTTCATCCGGCACTACCAAACATGTAAGGTTTCCGTTCTGTTTTGGGACCGTAAAAAAATTCCAAACTTTTTCTATTTCTTAAATTTGCGCCATGGCGCAAGTTTGTGCGACCAATAACTTTTTCGTACTAACACCTACGGACATCAATGAGGGTGCATTTTTTGCGGGCTGAAGTTTACTTTTTATCGCTAGCAGTTTGGAATGGATGCGACTTTTTTATCACTTTTATTCCATTTTTTATGTGACATAAAATGATGAAAAAACGCAATTTTGCCGTTTGGAATTTTTTTCCTTCTACCGTGTTCAGCGCACGGGATAAATGATGTTATATTTTTATAGATCGGACTTTTTCGGACGCGGCAATACCAAATATGTGTAACTTTTTTATTATTTTATTGTTTTTATTTGTAAAATGGGGAAAGGGGGGTGATTTGAACTTGTAATACTTTTTTGTACTGTAAAATTTTATTTATTTATTTTTTTTACTTTAACATTGAGGCCACCTGTGGTACTTGACAACTAGGTGGCACAATTGTCAATACAGTCTAATGCATTGCATAGGCAATGCATTAGAGTGTACCAAGATGGCGGTTTCCCCACTTCCTGTCTGCGGACGAAAGTGGGGTAATCCAGGACATGGAAGTGACAGGAGCTCCCCACTTCCATGTCCGGTGGTCGGATCGTTGCAGCTATGCTGCGACGGTGCCGATCACCCTCAAGATCGGTGCGGGGCACCGATCTTCAGTCATTTAGACGCCGCGGCCATCTTTGCGGCGGGGTCTGATGGTTAAAC
Organism: Phyllomedusa bahiana; assembly: GCA_025379985.1. NCBI lineage: Eukaryota > Metazoa > Chordata > Amphibia > Anura > Hylidae > Phyllomedusa > Phyllomedusa bahiana. The sequence goes on along the minus strand of JAODAL010015641.1, from coordinate 40,193 downwards.
AGCGCGGATGGGCGACGCTGAACGTTAGCGCTGTAACGGCCGGGTGTTATCGGCGATTAGCCGCTAACACCCGCCGGCTTTGCAGGGGGGTCGCGGAGCGATCCCCCTGGAAAGCCTCTTAGCGACCCTGGGACGTACTCATACGCCAAGAGTCGTTAAGGGGTTAAACCATTATGGCATAATGTGTTACCAAATAGTTTTCTTGGTGACAGTGGTCTCAGCTGCCTTGTGATCATTAACAAGTTCCCCCCGTGTAATTTTCAGCTGATCTCTCACCTTCCTCATGATCAAGGACACCCCACGAGGTGAGATTTTGCACGGTGCCCCAGGTCGATGTCGATTGGCAGTCATTGTGTATCTCTTGCATTTTCGTACTATTGCACCAACAGTCATCTCCTTCTCACCCAGCGTCTTACTTATTGTTTTGTAGCACATTCCAGCTTGGTGCAGGTCTATGATCTTGTCCTTGACATCCGTAGAAAGCTCTTTGGTCTTTCCCATGTTGTAGAGGTTAGAGTCTGACTGCTTAATCGAGTCAGAGGACAGGAGTCTTTTATAAAGGTGACTCTTTAAGACAGCTGTCTTTAATTAGAAGCGTCTAACTGGTCTGTAGGAGTCGGAACTCTTAATGGTTGGTAGGGGATCATATATGTATTTCTCTCAGCAAATTGCGAATACATTTATATAATTTATATTGTGATTTTCTAGATTTTATTATATATATTCAATATCTCAATGTTAAAATTAAGCTACCCTTCAAGTCTGTCTGTCAAGACCGTTCAAGTCTATGTCAGTGGGCAAACTTACACAATCAGCAAGGGATCAAATACTTATTTCCTTTACTGTACCTCCCTCCCAAATCACATACAAATGGGACATTACTTACTTAAAAACACAAATACAAGGCCATATTTACAACTCATTGGCTAGACAACAAACCATTATCTGTAGGAGGCAAAATAAGCCCCACTACTACATGGGAGAAATGTAACAGGTGCAGCTCACTGATGAACAATTGTTCATATACCCAACCACAAAGGGGGAAAAAACTGCACATTGGATAAAAACCAGTTCACGACAGTATTCAGAAAAGCCACAGAAAAACACAGGTTATTGTACAAATGCAAACATACTGATAAATAACCACTGACATATCTACTGTCTATGAGGGGGGGATTACTGGTATTGCAGATAGATAAGGATTATATTGGGGCCAGTTATATAGTTATATGTGGTGCACCATGCTGGCTTACAACCCATTGATGATGTCCTATGGGGAATTCTTTTTTGTCCAGCCATTGACCTGCTAGTATGGTCATATGTCTGTGTTTTTAAGCAAATAATGTCCCATTTTCTCTGATTTTTTTTTTTTTACATTTCTAGTGTAGGGACTCAAATCACTGCAGAATAACACCTAACAAAAACATAAATTTTAATATAAATTTCTAAAACCACAATCCTCTAAAAAAAAATTAAATAGTCACAAAGATACATAATTGACCTAAAAGGAAGATAGGGTTATAAATCCATAGTAATTTTGTAAATAGACTTATGATTAGATAGAGGAATATGCGACATCAGATGTTGTTGACCATATCCTCCAAAGTAGAGGTTATTGACCTGAGGATGTAAATTAGAACTTCAAATCCCTGCCCAAGGTTCATAAAGACCTTTCACCCCTTAAAGTCAGGTCAATTGTTTCAGGGGTTGGATCTATTAACCAAAACATAGGGGTTTATATTGATCATGTCCTGCAGGGTTTTGTCACAAGTCTATTATATACGGGACACCTCTGACCTGTTGAAAAGGCTGGGGAGCATTGCAGTGAATGCTGGAGTGAATGCTCCATTGATGTGGCAGCATTGTATAGCAGCATCCCACATGATTATAGAATAGCTGCTACTCAATAATTTTTGACCACAATGGGCACTCAATATCAGTCACACAGTACCCTTGTTATTAGGCTGCTCAATTTTGTGCTGTGGCACAATTATTTTATATTTGATCATCAAAACTTCCAGGGGTACCACTATGGGTAGCCCTTGTGCTAATTTGTTCCTGGGCTGGTGGGAGGCTATCTTGGTCTCCCAACCAGAGACTGATCCATGCTGGCCCCAACCCACCCAGGGATTATTTTCTGGGTAAGTTACATTGATGACATCTTCATTCTGTAGAAGGGGACCAGGGACTCCCTTGAGACCTTTGTGACACGTCTTAACGTCAACATGATTGGCTTGTGGTTCACGTATGAGATCCAGAAGCATTGCTTACCCTTTCCATTCATTTTAATTACAAAGGATCTACAAGGCAATATTTATATGAGCCTTCTCAGAAAACCAATGGCCAATAACAGCCTTTTATGATGGGAAATTCATCATCCCATCTGTTTAAAACAATGGATACCAAAGGGTCAATTCCTGCATGTCAGGAAGAACTGCTCAAGACTTGTATGATTTTTAGTGCTCAGGCGCCATTTTTAATGTGTATAAAAGTAGTGAATATGTGAACCCGGTCTACTGCAGGTGCATTCTAGTGCAAAAACGACAATTCTGCCTCAGGTAAACCACTTTTTAAGTGCTCTACCTGTTCCAGCAGCAATGTGCCTGAATTTGCCATACTGAAGCTATAAATCTGTAGATTCGTACAGTTATAGTATGACAAGCCTCTTGCACGCCCTCCGATCTCAGGCGCATTACAAAGCGGCCCGGGGGTTTTGTAATGCAACTGATATTGGCGTGTGGTTGATTAAAAATATTGTTCTGCACCTCTGCAGAGATGGGAGGGAGGGGAAGCAGGGCTTTCGTTCTATTACAATGTATTTTATTTATTAGAGGATCCTGGACCTAGAGGATTTCCTATTTTGCATTTGTATCGTTATTTATTTTTCTTTTCCTTTTCAATATTTATTTTTGCCTTTCCTCAAATGGCATTACTACATCCCAGACACTGGATTACACTATTGTATTAGGAATATCATCGGGATTGATTCGATATTAAATATCTGGAGGATTATCGAACTATTTGGGTTACAAAATGGAGAATTATCTATTTACTCCAATCCTGGAGAATTTCATGAGCAGTCCTCTAGTGAGCTGGATCAAGACTTTTGGAGCATTGGTCAAAGGAAATGGGACTCTCCTGGATGAATATGTGGCTTTAGTGGATGGTGTTTTTCTCAATGAGGTTATGTTTCAAATGTATGTTTCTGCTATTGAAGTCTAACTCCCATCGTCCATTGCTGTATGTTTCTGCTATTGAAGAATAACTCCCATCGTCCATTGCTGTATGTTTCTGCTACTGAAGTCTAACTCCCATTGTCCATTGATGTATATTTCTGCTATTAAAATCTAACTCCCATCGTCCATTGATGTATGTCTCTTTGATGTGTATCTCTAGTGTAGCCATAATTTGTTATCATAACGCTATCTCCTATACCCCCATCCCATGCTGTGTCCATGTAGCCTTTGTAATTCCCTCTGTAATCTCGTTTCCTATCCCCCCACTCTGCTAATTAGGTAACCTGACCCCTCCCACCTCTTGTTCACATCTGATTGTTCTGATTGGGATCTAGCTTAGTATATAGTCACTCACACTGCTCCAAAGTGTGGCCCGATCTAAGTGTGAATTAATACCAGAATTAAACCAAGATTGAACAAGGATTGCAAGGTAACATCTACACTTTCTTTCCCACTAATAGCCTGCTAACCTGTCTAACACCATGCTTTTCTTTTCCCCCATTATCGCAATCTCCCCTCTTCTCACACTTATTGCTTATCCCCAAACACCCTCGCTGGGCAATGAGCTCTACATCTCTCCATGCATTCTACCCTCTCACCTGTCTGCTGCCACCAACCTCTTTCCAGCTGTTAATGCCCTTCGTACCAAACAAACCGTGGCAAACTACAGTCTATCCTACTCCCACCTGCTCACCCTCTCACGGTTCCTTCTGGCTTCTGGGGACATATCCCCCAACCCAGACCCCCCAGCACATTCCCACCATCGTCTCTGGCTCTTCTAACAGATTCACCACTACAAATTCCGTTAACCCCTTCAACCTGAAACACATCCCTCTGACCCCTGACCCCCCTATCCATCTCCTTGGAGCTCTCTGGAATGCACGGTCTGTATGTAATAAACTTTCCTACATACATGACTTGTTCATCTCTCGGAACTTACTCTTCCTTGGTCTGCCTGAACCTGGCTGACCCCCTCGGACACGGTCGCCAACTTACCCACACTCCTCACCCTGGTAACAAGCATGGCGGAGGTGTCGGCCTCCTCGTGTCTGACACCTGTTCCTTTGTCCCCGCTCCACCTCTGCCTTCCCTCACACTCTCCTCCTTTGAGGTGCACTCTGTCCGCATCTATGGCCCCTCCAACCTCTAAGTGGCTGTTATCTACCGACCGCCAGGCCCTGCCACTGCCTTTCTTGACCACTTTTCTTCCTGGCTTCTCCACTTTCTTTCCACCGACATCCCCACTATCATCATGGGAGACTTCAACATCCCAATCGACCCCCCCCACTCTGTTGCCAACACACTCCTTTCACTCTGCTCCTCCTTCGACCTCTCCCAGTGGACCTCAGGAGCCACTCACAAAGATGGACACACACTGGACCTCATCTTCACCCGCCTCTGCCCCCGATCTGACTTCTCTAACTCCTCCCACTCCATATCTGACCACAATCTGCTTACCTTCTCCACCATCTCCACCCCACCTGCTCCTCCTGTCTCATATCCAGCACGACCCCGCAGGAACCTACAAAGCCTCAACCGTCTCACTCTCTCTGACTCTCTTGCACCTCTTTCTACCATCTCCTCATTTAACGACCCAGATGCAGCCACCACTTTCTACAACCACACAATCACCACCACCCTTGACTCAGTCGCTCCTCTCACACACAACAGAACCCGCAAAATCAACAGACAACCCTGGCACACACACTCCACTAAACAGCTGAGGCGAGCTTCCAGAATTGCAGAACGCCGCTGGAAGAAAACTCACTCCACTGATGACTTTGCCTCATACAAACAATCACTACATACATTTAAATCTGCCCTCACATCAGCCAAACAGGACTATTTCACCAATCTCATATCCTCCCTGTCTCACAACCCCAGACAATTATTCAAAACCTTCAACTCTCTTCTCCGTCCACCAGCACCTCCTCCCCCACCTATCCTTTCTGCAGACGACTTTGCCATTCACTTCCTTCAGAAGATCAACCACATCAGAGAAAGCCTCAGCCCGCTGTCCCCACCACCCTCCTCTACTCTTGCAAACTGCTCTTCCCCCTTAACTTGCTTCCCCACTGTCACTCATGACAACCTTTCCTCTCTACTGTCCAAATCCAACCTCACTACCTGTAGTCTTGACCCACTGCCATCCCACCTCATCCCAGACCTCAGTGCTTCTATCATCCCAGCCCTCACCCATCTCGTCAACCTATCACTAACCTCTGGCATCTTCCCTTCCACCTTTAAACATGCTACTATCACTCCAATCCTTAAAAAAACAACCCTTGACCGCTCCTTTCTGTCCAACTATCGCCCCATCTCACTGCTTCCTTTTGCTTCCAAACTCTTTGAGCAGCACGTCTATCTTAAACTGTCTTCTCACCTATCCTCCAACTCTCTTCTTGACCAAATACAATCTGGTTTCTGACCCCACCACTCTACCGAAACTGCCCTAACCAAGGTCATCAATGACCTAGCAACTGCTAAAGCCTCACGCCACTACTCTGTCCTTCTCCTTCAAGACCTGTCCTCTGCCTTTGACACTGTCGACCATTCCCTCCTGCTACAAATCCTCTCCTCCCTCGGCATCACGGACTTGGCCCTTTCCTGGATCTCCTCGTACCTCACTGACCGGACATTCAGCATCTCTCATTCTCGATCCACCTCCTCCCCCCGGCCTCTCTCTGTTGGTGTCCCTTAGGGGTCAGTCCTGGGTCCTTTACTCTTCTCTCTTTACACTCTTAGCCTCGGTCAGCTCAGAGCCTCACATGGCTTTCATTACCACCTGTATGCTGACGAGACCCAACTCTACATCTCTAGACCAGATGTTACCTCTCCGCTCTCCCGGATCCCAGACTGTCTATCGTCCATTTCCACCTTCTTCTCCTCACGTCTCCTAAAACAAAATGTGGAGAAAACTGAACTCATCATCTTTCCACCATGCAACTCTACCCCTCCCCCTAATCTCTCTATCTCAGTCAACGGCTATACACTCTCATCTGTTCCGCAAGTCCGCTGCCTTGGGGTAATCCTAGACTCCGCTCTATCTTTCAAATCACACATCCAAACCCTTACCTCTGCCTGCCGCCTCCACATGAAAAACATCTCTCGCATCCGCTCATTCCTCATCTATGACACTACAAATATGCTGGTCCATGCCCTTGTCATCTACCGCCAAGACTACTGCAACATCCTTCTCTGCGGCCTCCCGTCTAGCACTCTTGCTCCCCTTCAAACCATTCTCAACTCTGCTGCCCGTCTTATCCACCTCTCTCCTCGCTACTCCCCTGTCTCTCCCCTCTGCCAATCCCTTCACTGGCTTCCCATTGCCCAGCGAATACATTTCAAGCTACTAACCATGACCTACAAGGCTCTCCATGACCTCTCCCCTCCATACATCTCTGCCCTAATTTCCAAATATCTCCCCTCACGCAATCTCCGTTCCTCACAGGACCTTCTCCTCTGCTCTCCCCTTGTCAGCTCCTCACAAAACCGTCTCCAAGATTTCTCCCGTGCTTCCCCTACACTCAGGAACTCACTGCCCCTACACATCAGACTCATCTCGACTTTCACCAGCTTCAAAACCAATCTTAAAACCCATTGCTTCAGTCTTGCCTATAACCTACACTAACCTTTCTGTCACTACATCCTCCAAAAACATGTCTGCCCCCACCCTCTGTCTCTTTCCCCCTCCTTGTAGATTGTAAGCCCTCGCGGGCAGGGTCCTCTCTCCCTCTGCCATGCCAATTGTCATTCATCACTTATCATTGTACTCGTTTGACTTATGTTATGTATGTAACCCCCTCGAATGTACAGCGCCCTGGAATCAATGGCGCTTTAAAATAAAAAATAATTATAGCGAACGGGGCTGTGCTAGATCTTGGGCTGAAAAGACACCAGACTTCTGGCACAGCCCCATACATACATATCGTCCTTAATGTTTAAGCAACAGTCATGAGGGCTGAGGGATCATTTTTTAAGTTGTGGATATCCTAGTGAGATACTAGAGACAGCATATCAGCACGTGGTCTACACAGATCCATACGACTATCTTTAATTAAAACCCTGTCATAAAAAGGAGCTACCAGAACAGTCTCGGATAATCGCCACCTTTGACAATAGAAATAACGAGGTCTACTAGGTTTTCTAGGTGCCCCCATCCCTCCATCTAAACTAAGATCTCTAGCTGATCTCTTTAAACTTTTGTCCACGGTGGTCATATTGAACTCATGGCTATGAATTCAGAAAAGTGACCTACTAATAGAATCCCTTACATGCTGGAATTTACCACTTTCCTTTACATCTTGGAAAACTCATAAACCTCTGACCAGTTATATCAGGAGGAGGATTTGATGTCCTTTACTGATCTCTCCTCTACCTTTTCCCTACCAAAATACCTACAACTCCGACACTTATTACAATCTATCACCTGACAAGATACTCCTTAAGTTCTTACAGACTTTCACAATTTAATTATTGTGCTTATCCTTGGCATACCAAATGTTTACCAGCAACACTACACAATCGAAATTTCCCCCCATGATCAAATTGGAAAAAGAATTAGGTAGAAAATTTCCCCTTGAGTCTTAGTGCTCAGCTTCCCAAACTTCCTCTAAGCTTTCGAAATGTCTTAACCATACCGAAACAATGTGAAAAATACAACTTTGATGGTATTTGCCCCCGATCAGATTGACACATATGTTCCCAAACATATCCCAAACTATCAAACTCGTCGAATCTTTACTAGATAAGATGTGGTCAACAGGGATCCATGTTACATGTCTGGTGGTGTTTCCCTCTGATTAGCAAATCCTGGAAGTTCATCACCGGTTTGAAAGTAGAAGTGACTGATCTCCATTTTTCTCTGACACCAAAACTAGCTGTCCTATACATAGTCTTTGCTGAGTTCCCATACCTGTATTGTACAATTATTTTCCATAGTTTAATCTCAACAAGAAATGCAGTAGCCCATTTGTGGAAAGATCACAGAGCATCAGCACTAGCGGAGGTCATTAGAAGGGTTCATTTTAACTGTAAATGTGAACTAAAATTAGCAGACCCTCCTCGTATTTGTGCAAAGAAACAGTTGCCATGGTCACCTTGGATAAATTCACAGTATTATATCCCTTCACCTTTTTAATTAAATTAAAATTCCTTCAGATAATTTTCTTCAATACTTATTGTTTATCTTGATCTTTGATGTAGTTGTCCACTACTGTTCAATGAGTTAGTTATGTTCTCTCTACCGACTGCGTAAAAGTGCATAAGATTGCCTTGTAGTACGTTATATCTGTATTTTTTATGAAGCATGTATTTCTTATGTATTTTGTTACTCAGGTACATACAGCTCTCTTCCATATCAAAATATGTTTAAAGAAATATTAGGGTCATGAATATCTTAAGAAAACATTGGCGTGTTCTATTGTTGATATTGGATTGTATTTGGATGGTATTGCCACACCAGCGTGTACCTATGCTTATTTTTTCAAAAAACTTTTTGGATGTGCAGACCAAATAATGTTTTTATAGACTCTGTCTGACTATATTCCGAATCACCCATAGGTCACATATCGGAGGAGTCAATCTATTAAACACAGACTTGTGCGTAACCACTATCCACCCACAGATAGAGAGAGGACATCGTTGAACTGAAGACCTCTTGGTACCTTTAGGTGTGATAAGAACTGCATAGCCTGTCCTTTTATACAGCAAGCTAAAACTTTTTGTAGTATCATTAACAATAATGAATATATCATTAGGGCCTTTGCAGATTGTAAGACGGAAGGTTTGATTTACCTATGTTCCTCTTTTTGCTCCATCAATTACATAGATAATAAAAAGATAAAAAAGAGACAATTGAAAAGAAGGATAGGTGAGCATGTGGGGTAGTTAAACATAGCAGGGATATTTAAATTTCATGCCATGTACATGAATTTCATGGCAGTGATTATAAGGTCTTACAGTTCAATACTATTGAGGTAGTCAAGTCTTCGCCCCACAGAGGAAAATGGGACCGAAGCATTTTGCTTAAGGAGACGGAATGGGTCTACCGGATGGGATCTCTTCAGAAGAATGGCCTTAATGAGACTTTGTACTTTGGCTCCATCTACAGGGCCTGGGAACGGTTATTATTGGACAACGATTTTGATCCAATAACCATTTTTAGATTTTTTGGGGGGGATTGTCTTGTGTCTGGTTTATGTAAATTCCAGTGACAACCCCAAAGGGAAATTTCTATATCCCCCAGCTGTTAAGCACCCATTATTTCTTGACTTCTCCCATTTTTTTGATAATTATCTTTTCTGGACATATAACAATTTCTGTTTATTGATTATTTATTGGATATGTATCACACCAGTTTAGACCATGGTCGGTGAACTTATATGTTTATCTATAGATATGTGCCAATGTATTATGGACATTATTTTACTTGATCATACATAGTTCAAATTAGTATTAACACCAGCAGCAGTAAGATTAATTTACCCGGTTATTTCCATATACTCTTGGTGACCTGTGGGTGTTTCTGATACTGTCGCAGTTCTCAACACACACCATATTTTATAGTTGTGACTTATCTGATACAATTCCGGATTTTCTAACATGTGCAATTAATACATTCCCTGACAGTTCCGCTTCTATTGGGTGCGTCAATTAGTCGTACATGGTTGGCGCCATCTTTGAGTAGCCTGGCATGCACAGTATGAGTATGGACGTGCAGAGTGTGATTCCAGTCATGCCATACATGCACAGTCCAACTATAGTATTGCCAGACTTGCGCAATATAGTTCTTACTACACTGAACATACCTGGTAATTAGCCCTTTTGACATGGATTTATCATTCTGATAAGGGTCAGCTATGCATTTTGAGTTTTATAAACACATTGCCCATATCATTTGGGAGGAGTCTGGAATGTTTAAATAGTGTTGCTTTCTTTATTTAGACTGCCTTTATAACATCTGGGGTGCCATATTGGGTTATTGTGCCGTACAGGTGGTACATTCCTTTCTCCCTTACCTAGGCACCACCTATCGAGGCAGATTACCTTATTGATTTGTGTCCCTTTAGAAAGTGAAAGCGTCTCGGGATGGGTCCATAAGATCCTAATCATTGTACCTTGGATTTTAGAAATTCTTGGTGCTCTAATGTACCTTGGAATTTTTAAAAAAGGTTCTCTAAGGGTCAGTGCTGAATAACGGAGCTGCACTTTTCAGGGCAAAGTCCCCGCTGTCAGGTAACAGATAGTAGAGGGATAAAGTAGGTTATCATTTATTCTATACCTTTTTGTCTTTATTCCTCTTTCCCTACCACACTAAGAACCTACACATTATTTGGGACAATCTACTTCTTGAGGTCAATAACCTCCGCTTTTGAGGATATGGTCAACATTTGACGTTGCAGATTCCTGCATCTAATTGTAAGTTTATTTAAAGTTTATTTATAAAATTGCTATAGATTTATAACCCTAGGACTCCTTTAGGTCAATTACGTATTGTGTATCTTTGCGACTATGTCATTTTGTTTTGGGGATTGTGATTTTAAATATTTATATTAAAAGATATATTTTAGTTAAGTGTTATTCTTCATTGATTTGATTTAAACATCTAATGGACTGGATTTATTCTTGTTTAGCTTGTCTGGTGTAGGAATTCTCCAGATAATGAGGACCCTTGATGTGGGATGTGAGCTTGCTATTTTTTGTGAAAACATAAGCTATTACCTCATGTTTAATGTTTCTTCAGTATGTACTTTCACTCTATATAACTGGGAATCGGGGGGTGCCGGTATTTTGTGTTGATACTTGGTATATGCTGGGCTACCAGGGCGCCATCAACTCGTTGTAAGCCAGCATGCACCACATGTAACCATATAACTGGCGCCTATATAAGAATCATCTATGTGCAATTGGATTACCAGCAATCACTCCTTCATGGATAGTAGATGCATGAGTGGTCATTTATCAGAATTTTTGCATTTGTGTAATCCCACCTGTATGGTATTGTGACTTTTCTGTATACTGGTGTGAACTGGTTCTGATACAATGTGTATATTTTTGCTGGGCAGCTAATGGATGAGTGTGAGAGCAATTTTCATTAGTGAGTTGCACCTGTTAAAATTCTCCCATGTAGCACTGGGACTTGTATTTCCCCCTACTGGGAATTATTTTTTTTTTGTCCAGCCATTGAGCTGTAAGTATGGCCTTGTTTCTGTGTGTGCTTGGATTTGGGTCAAAGTCAGAGTACACCCCTCCAATTTTTGTAAATATTGTATTATATAATTTTGATACAATGTAAAGTACTCACAGCACAGCTTGTATAACAGTGTAAATTTGGTGCTCTCAAAATAACTTAGCACACAGCTACAAATGTCTAAACCACTGGCACCAAAAGTGATTATACCACTAAGTGACAATGGACAATTGTGCCCAATTTGCCATTTTCTCTCCACAGTGTCATGTGACTTGTTAGTTTTATGAGGTTTCAGGTGTGAATGGGGAAGAGGTGTGTTTAATTTGGTGTTATCACTGTCACACTTTCTCATACTGGTCATTGGAAGTTCAACATGGCCCCAGATGGCAAAGAACTGTCTGAGGATCTGAAAAAAAGAATTGTTACTTAACACAAAGTTGGCTGAGGCTATAAAAAGATTGGCAACACCCTGAAACTGAGCCACAGAATGACAGCTACAGCGGTTTAACAAGACAGGCTCCACTCAGAACAGACCTCGCCATGTTCAGCCAAAGGAGTTAAGTGTATGTTCTCAGCATTATGCTCAGAGACTGTCTTTTCAAAATAGACATATGAGTGTTGCCAGCATTGCTGAAGAGGTTAAAGGGGTGAGAGGGCGATCTTTTAGTGGCCAGACCATATGTTGCACAATGCATCAAATTGGTCTGCATAGCTGTTGTCCCACAAGGAAGCTTCTTCTAAAGATGATGCACAAGAAAGTCAGCAAACAGTTTGCTGACGACAAGAAGACAAATGACATGAATTACTGGAACCCTATCTTGTGTCTGATTAAATCAAGAGAAACTTATTCACTTCAGATGGTGTCAAGCGGATGTGGTGGCAACCAAGTGAGGAAAACAAAGACAAGTGTGTCTTGCCTACAGTCAAGCATGGTGGTGGGAGTGTCATGGTTTGGGGCTTCCTGAGTGCTGCTGGCTGTGGGCAGCTACAGTTCATTGACAGAACTATAAATGCCAACATGTACTATGATATACTGAAGCAGAGCATGATCCCCTCCTTTCTGAGCCAAAGGGCAGTATCCAACATGATAACAACCACAAACATCTCCAAGACGACCACTGCCTTGCTAAAGAGAATGAGCAAGCAAGCATGTCACCAGACCTAAACCCTTTTTGAGCATCTGTGGAGCATACTCAAGCGAAGTTGGAGGAGCGTAAGGTCTCTAACATTCACCAACTCTGTGATGTTATCATTGAGAAGTGGAAGAGAATTCCAATGGCTGCAACCCATGAAGCTCTGGTGACCGCCATGCACAAGAGTTTTAAGACAGTGATGGTAAAAAAATATAGTCTAATGGTCGCACAAAATGTTTATGCATTGGGAACAATTTGTCCATTTCCACCTAGGGGTGTCCTCACTTTTGTTGTCACTTTAGGGTGTACTCACTTTTGTTGCCAGCAATTTAGACATTGATGGCTGTGTTGAGTTATTTTGAGGACACACAACATTTACACTGTTATACAAACTGTTCACTGACTACTTTACATTGTATAAAAGTGTCATATCTCCAGCATTGTCCATTGAAAAAAATATAATAAAATATTTACAGGGATCTACTCACTTTTGTGAGATACTGTTCTTTTGAAGAAACAAAAAAGAGGAAATGTCTAAAATGTAACTTTTATTAATATGAGTAAAAATGACTTAATGTATCCACATGAACCTCTCTCAAAGATATATCAGTGAACACTGCATAACAATACAATGCCTAACCTATGAAATGCAAGAAAATTGCCCGGAACCTGACCCTAGAAAGTAATGAACAGCCTAAATATCATATATTTCTCTCTAGTCTAGTCCCAACATGTTTCGATCAGCCTGTTGGATAGTATCTGATCACCTCAGGGGACCAAGTAAAGGAAAAAAGACTAAAGGTTACTATTTATTAGCTGCCACAGTACTACAGGTGTGTTACCAATGATAGAGGGCAATACATTACGTGGAAATCCCTAAAGAAGCATTTATGCTATCTATCATACATGAAAAAACTTTGAGATTCTCGGTTCACATATTTTGATCAAAAGATGTTTAAGCTGCCCACGACTTTCAATGTGATCTCAAATAGGGCAGTCCTACACTATCTTTTACCTCTCAATAGAGCCACATCCAGGCCTCTCACTGGGTCAACCGACCTCCTTTATCCAGAGAGAAAAAAATAAAAAAAAACCCAACCTGCAAGCTGCACTTCTTATGACAGCCTGTGAGAGTGGGCAGGTGCAGAAAATCAAAATGGAGGCACCCTTTCCTCCCCATATAGGTTAAAATCAATATATACCAAATATAACGTATGGTTCTGCACAAAAAACACTTCTGAAAAAACATATGCAAACCTGGGTGCCACTGGCAGGGCTGCGGCACACACACACACACACACACATATATATATATATATATATGCTATATTATCTTTATCTATAGTACAGTTGCATTGAGGACGTTTGTTACATGTAACCCCCTCCAAACTGGGTTAAGAATTTTTATACCCTAGGTTTTGCTATTACTTTTTAAGGTGTCCTCTATCATTGGTGAAAAAACTTTGAGATTCTCGGGTCACATATTTTGATCAAAAGATGTTTAAGCTGCCCACGACTTTCAACGTGATCTCAAATAGGGAAGTCCTACACTATCCACGTAATGTATTGCCCTTTTTGCAGTAGTGTGCCGCTGACAGTTGAGTGCGTGTGTACATGTATATATATGTACACATGTCAAAATATGTGAACCGAGAATCTCAAAGTTTTTTCACCAATGATAGAGGACACCTTAAAAAGTAATAGCAAAACCTAGGGTATAAAAATTCTTAACCCAGTTTGGAGGGGGTTACATGTAACAAACGTCCTCAATGCAACTGTACTATAGATAAAGATAATATAGCTTATGTCATGTTTACTGGCCGCAAAGCCAGTAACGCCCTGGTATAAGGGATCCTCAGGGCCCACCGTGGGCACAGATGGCAGTACTCGCGGCAGGTAGCCGAAGTGCAGGACACAGGTGACGGATAAACGGATGCAGTATCTGTTTAATGGAAGCACAGTCCCAGGGTGATAACAGAATTATACAGCAGTAGGAATCAGCAGGGAGAAACTGGAGGACAGTACGGCAGGGATTCAGCAGGTAACAAGAGCGCTGGACAGCGCAGGGTTAATGCAGAGCTTCAGCAGACACAGTGGAAACCAAGAGGTTAACACAGCAGGAGCTCAGCAGCAGAGGTCTAGCTCTAATGAAGAACATCAACGAACTGACCCAGAGTCCAGGGAGGAAGTTCCTTATGAAGGAAAGGGTCAGGTGAGTAGCGCTGAGCAGCAGGAGCAGATACAGAGCACACAGAGACTGCCACTGTAAGCCCCGCACAGGGAGCCACAGCGGACCCAGACACAGGGGCACGGACATGACCGCGGTCCAAGGCACGCGCCGCGGCGCGATCCGTGACAGCTTACCAGTATACAGAGGGACCCCTCCACACAGTATTCAAGGTATAGTGATTCTAGACACTTATATAGCTCATATAGCTCATCTCTAGCCCTGTCAGGGCATAGCAGTGTCGGCTCTCTCTTCTTTAAAAGCGGCAGACTTGGATAACCTGTTATATGCACATGAAACGCGTTGTTTGAGTTCCATTTTATCTATTAGTATTTTATTATTAATTAAATTTAACTGAACAGTTAAAGCGCTCTCCATTATTTCTGGTCTTGGCCAATCATTTCCTTTGAGGATAAACCAATTTTATCTGAAGACTGGAGAGGCATGGGCTGACAAGAACCTGGACAGGAAGCTAGAACAGAATTTGTCATCCAAGATGTGTTAGCACTTGTGTACCGTGTGAGTAGTGCATTAGTATTAGTTCCCCAAGCGCTGGATTAATAAGTGTCTAAAAAAAATATGATGCTTGTGAATGCCAGGCTGGGCGAACATCATGATGAATACAGTAAGTCCCGCTTGGAGAGTGCCTGAAGCTACACCCACTTTTGTAACTCATTTGTCTCTGTCGGAAAAGTGGCTTGGGGTTTCATACATACAGCATCTAGCCAGTGCACCAGATCTGTAGTTGTATTTACAATCTTAGCACACCTATTAATCTGCTCCATTCATTTTGGGAAGCTTCAGAGCAGTGGTGTCAAATGTGAGGACCACATCAGCATTCTGGTTGCCCTCAAAGGGCTTTGGTTCACCATATGGTCAGTCAAAAGCCGAGATGTCCTTTAACCCCTTCAAATTGCAGCTATTTTTGAATTCTTGAACTTTGTTTTTTCCTCCCCGTCTTCCAAAAGCCATAATTTTTATTTCTCCTTCTACTTTGCCATAAGAGGGCTTTTTTGTTTGGCACAATATGTACTGTACTTGTTTAATGGTGCCATTGAACTACCATAGAGCATATTAGGAAATTGGAAAACATGGGGTGAAATGTGAAAAAAAGTACTTGTGCCATGTTTGAGGGCATTTTGTTTTTATGGTGTTCACTCTTTGGTATAAATGATGTGTTATCAGCCCCATCTACCTCCTTAGCATTATGCTTCATACCTTGGAGGGTGGCTATGGTGCAGGGTTGGGCCACCAGAATTATGCCACTGCTTGTTAGTTGCTGAACAGAGAGGTGTGGAAGTGCGCACCAGAGCTCTGAATCAAAAATAGTGCCTGTTCCCTTTGCTAGTGTTGATGCCTAAGTGCTGGTTACGTCTTCCGTTGAAAGTGGGGAACTGTTCTTTATACATCTGCACATTCTCCATCGCTGCTTACTGGGCCCAGTGTTGGACTAGGGTGCCTAAGGCCCAACAAAGAAGTTTATTTTAGGGACCACTGTGCCACCCTGCCTCCGCCACTTCTACAGTGTCCCGATTGGCCTAGCTTCAACTTTTACAGACTGCTGTGATTACATCATCACACTAACCTGTCATCAAGATGAGGCGTTGGAGCCTTTGAGTCTCCCTCACCTAATTTCAGCATGACACCAGGTAATAAACATAAAAGGTCTAAAGAAATATGTTGAAACCAGAAGTTTGTATACACTACGCATGTTTTTCTCACTATCTGACCTGAAATCAGAATAAACATTCCCCGTTTTAGGTCAATTAGGAACCAAAATTATTTATATTTGCCAAATGTCAGAATAATGAGAGAGAAAAATTTTTAAGGCATTTTTATTACTTACTAAAGTCAAAAGCTTACATAAGTTTCATTAGTATTTGGAGGCATTTCCCTTAAACTGTACGACTCGGGCCAAACGTTTTGGATATCCTTCCACCTTTCTCTTCCTGATATCTTGGCTGATTTCTTTAGACTTTCCAATGATGTTACACACAGAAGCAGTTTTTTTCTGGTGTGAATCAAGAAAAAAATGCATCCTCATTTCCAATAACATGACCTCATCATATGGGTTGTCCCAAATTGTTTAATGGCATAGTAATCCTAGTCTATGGAAACTTTTGACTTTGCAAAAATTAATAAAAATGCCTTAAAAATTCTGTCTTCTGTCTCAAATTATTATGTTGCGTCCCATGTGGGGGTGTGATGTCATCACGCTGCTATGCCGGGACCCCAGCTCTAAGCGTCTAATAGGAGCCGGCACCACAGGTGACGTGATCAGTACATCATGCCGCATGCACTGCTTACTACCGTGGGACATAAACCACGGAACTCAGCCCATCAGGAGAATATTGGCATTAGAGATGAGCGAACAGTAAAATGTTTGAGTTGGAGTCAAACTTCGAACAGCAGTGGTGTTCGGTTTGAGGTTCGATTTGAACTTGAACCCCATTAAAGTCAAAGCGAGAAGGTGTTCAAGTTAATTTTTATACCTATACAGGACAGGAGAAGCTGGAATTAACATCCATAACAGTAAACTGAATGTGTGGAACAACTTAGTGAAGAAAATTTGGCTCTAAGAGTGACAGAAAAAAATGAGAGGCTAAAATGCTTAATTCCTTTCAATGGCTAACTGAAAAGATGAGGACAGCTTGCAAGCAGGGGCATAGCTATAGGAGGTGCAGCGGTAGCAGCTGCTATGGGGCTCTGCATCCTGAGAGGGCCCAAAAGCCCCTTTGACACTTATGAAGACACCGGTATTAAGAATGGCACATGGTAACTGGCAGGAATCCAATTTCACTATTTGCACCAGGGCCCAAGAACATCAAGTTACGCCTCTGCTTGCAAGCTTTGTACATATGATACATGTGGTGGCAGCAAGAGTATTATTTAGCAAATCCAAGCACTCTGTATAATATATATCCATGTATATGAGAGTTAGGCTTTATGTGAGCCTGCAAATGTCCCACAATAACAGCTTCTGGGTGTGGGAAAGATGCAGCCAGCAATACCAAACTCCCTAACTATTGATGTCTATGGAGAGGAAAATGCTATCTAAATCTTGATTTCCCTAAGTTTGCTGCACACCCCCTTAACTAACTATATAACTTATCTAAATAGCAGCTTTTCCTGTCTAAAACCACTAATAAACAAATATTGTGTCTGCATGCAAGCAAGCAGACAGAGAGCAGTCGGTACAGTACAGAGAGTGAGCTGAAAATGGCATTCACAACGCAATACCCTGAAATATATATAACATGGTCATGTGATTTTAGCAGCCAATGAGTGCCCTACACCTCAGCAATGACGTTTTTCACACTTCTCTGTGCTCTGCACTGATTGGATGGCCGCCAAAGAGGCAGAAAGGCACTGAAAACTATTAAAATGGCATGTTGAACGCCATGTCGAACTCGAACATTTACTCAAATAAACAGTAAAACATTCGGTTCGGTTCCAGTTCGAGAAAATCGAGATGTTTGACTCAAACTTAACTCTTCTTGATTGGTTTGATCAACACTAATTGGGATCCCACTGGGCCCGAACCCTGCGGCAGTGGGCCCACGGTATTATGCAGCACAGGTGGCGTGATGTACTTCTGTTCGTCTGCGCTGCTAGTTGTGTATGTGTCGGACTCTGACCCACCAGAGGTCCATTGCAACACTGACTGGGTCTAAGCTCTCAGGGGCAATAGAAAACAGGCCAGATTCAGCCCATGGGCCTTGAGGTCTGCATATGTGCTTTAAAGGGTTTATTCATGTGTGGGACAAGATGTACTTTTTAATGGTGCCATAGACAGTACCATAGAATATACTGGAAAACACAAAGCAAACTCTATGTGGGGTGAAACATGAAAAAATACACAGCTGTTTTTTATGGAGTTCACTCATCAGTATAAATGATGTGTTATCTATTTTCTGTAGGTTGATACGATTATGGAAAAAACAAGTTTGTAGCCTTTTTGTTATGTTTGTAGTATTTTAACCCTTTGCAGACAGCTGGTCATAATTTTTGGGCTCTTTGTTTTTTTAACTTCCCACCTTCCAAGAGCCAGAACATTTTTATTTTTCCATTGACATAGAAATATATATATACACTATAGAATATATTGGGAAATAGAATTGAAATGGGGTAAAATGTGAAAAAAATTTACTTGAGCCATGTTTGTGGGCTTTTTGTTTTTATGTTGTTCACTTTTGGGTATAATTGATGTGTTATCTGTATTCTACAGGTCAATACGATTCCAGTGATACTAAATTTCTAGAGTTTTCATTATGTTTTAGTATTTTTTTATTTACTTTTTCTAGTTTTACATTTTCAATAAAATGCCATTTTTCTGTGACCAATAACTTTTTTTTTTTTTTTTTTAATCTAAGAACTTAAGTGCGGGCTAATTTTTTGCAGGCTGAAGTGGACTTTTTTTTGGTTCCATTCTGCAACTTTTTGATCACTTCTTATTCCAATTTTTTGGGGGATGTGAGATCACCAAAACAACTTTTTGGCATAGAGAAATTTAAATTTTTTTTTGTTAAAAATGGCAAAAGGAGTTGTATTAAACTTTTTATATTTATTTATTTAGTTTTTTTTTTTTTTTTACATTGAAGGGGTATTCTTGCTACAAAGATCATATCTCAGATTATGGGGACAGTAAAAATAAGCACTTTTGTAATTATAGGTTGCATTACCTAAGTCACTTAGTATAGTAGATATTAGCTTTTCTGTGCCTCTGTTTTCTATTTCTGCTGGTGCTAGACGGGACACGCCCCTTTTCTGTGATTGGCTTGTTGGGACATGCCCCCATACGGATTCCGCCCTGGACACGCCCCCTGCAGTGTGATTGGCTGACTGACATTTCATTCAGCCTGTTGAGATACGCCCCCAGCCAGGAAACGCCCCGAACATGCCCCCTGCTCTGTGATTGGCTGCCTGCACACTCTGTGTTTACTCCCCTCTGAGCTGTTAAAACCAAAGTAAAACCAGCTATCTGAAAGGGCTGCTGGCTCTATACTCATCTCCCAGCTCTAAGGTGAATGATCTGACTAATTACTGACTGTTTAACTCATAGATCCCTTCATATAACACAGTCTTGTGTCCTGTGTTCCCTCCATATAACAGTCTTATGTCCTGTGTTCCCTCCATATAACACAGCCACACAGCCTCCTGCCTGATAACAGAGGAGGAAGAGGGGGGTGGAATTGTGCATTCCTCACATGTGTTTCATCAGTTCAGGCTGTGTGTATAACTGATTATAGCACAGCAAGGAGCTTGTGGAGCCTGAAGCTGAAGGCTCTGCAGACACAAGAGAACACTGCAGGAGGCAGATCTGTTCTGTCCAGACAACCTTCCCCTTCTACTGCAAATACAGAATGATGATGTCACAGCTTTTCAGTGAGGAGAGACACACCTCCTGACAAGAGAGACATGCCTGCTGAGAGAAGAGACTCGCCCCTGGATTTCAAATTCAATCTCATAGAATTAGCTGAAGAGCACGAACACTTCAAACGATAAAACCCCTTTAACAATTAGTCCCCATAGGGAACTTGATCACTAGGGGGGAGCAATCGCTTCTTCTATATACGACATTACTATTATACTGCCATGTACAGGCATTTCATTCATTGCCTGTCACACAGGATGTAATAGGTTTACCAACATGGCAGCTACGGAGGTCTTCATGAGGCGTCCTGCTGCAATGGAAACTGATTGTCATCCTGCAATTACATATTAATTTGGACTCTGCATTGTCTGAAGTGTTAAACAGCAGGGATCAGAGCTGAATCTGATCCCTGTTGATAGTGGCAGTTGCCAGCTGTAATTACCTGCTCCATACACCCTTCTCACTATTTTGACGTACAGGTACAGCCAAATGTGTAAAAGGATTCAAAAGATGTTTCAACAGTTCAAAATGCTCATTCATCTGTCAGGGCACGATGAAAAATAGAAGACAAGAAGAATATTTAGGGCCACATGTATGAAAACTGTCTGGGTCTAAGACTTTCTTTGTTGCCCATAGCAACCAATCATTTCATATGGAGCTCTAAAAAATGGAAGGGGAGGTCTGATTAGTTGCTATAGGCAACAAAGAAAGCCTTACATCTAGACAGTTTTCATACATATGGCCCTTAGTTTCTAGACACTCTTATTCTGTCGCCATAACTATACCAGCGATCACGGCTCTAGCTGTGAATGTTCATCATTCACGTGACAGGTGAAACCAACTACAGGTTTTGCGTCACATGTAAGTACTCTTTTTGTCTTCTATTTTTCTTCATGTCCCGACAGACGAATGAACATTTTGAACTGTCGATACACCACTTTAAGGTTGTATAATAGCCAGCCCAATCTACCTCTTTAGTATTCTGCTTCCTACCTTGGAGTGTAACTATAGCGCCTGGGTTAGGCTGTCAGAATTGTGCCACCACTTGTTAGTTGCTGAACAGAAAGGTGTGGAGATGTGAAGGGGAGCTCAGAATCCAAAATGGCACCTGCTCCCTTTGCCAGTGTCGCTGCCTCTATCAAGTGCTGGTTACATCCTCTTGTGAAAGTAGAGAACGCTTCCTTCTGTATCTGCTCTATCTCCATCTCTACTCACTGGGTCTAAGCTCTCAGGGGCTATAGGAGACAATGTGATGGGCCAGATTCAGCCCACGTGTCTTGAGGTTTACATATGTGCTTTAGAGAGTTGATTCATGTGCAACAGACTAGTCAGATTGCCCATGACGACTCTGACAGGGCAAACTATAAGCATGTAGCAATCAGGAAGGGAGCACAATACCATAGAGGATGGTGACCTGGCCTAAAGAATGATAGCTTCTCTTACATCATGGGAATGGTTGGGTTCTGTGTGTCCCATACTTGTGGATATTAGGATACCAGGGTACATTATAGGATAAGACTAGGCAATTCCATAGACAGTGTTCTGCTGGGAGATCTTGGGTCCTGGCATTCATGACATCTAATGTCTGCTATCTATATAAACAGGATATTCCCTAATAGCAGTGACCTCTTTCAGCATAATAATAGTAGAATAATATCCTATGTCACATTAACAGCATTGTTCCGTAATGGTCTGAGGAACATGCAAAGAGTTCAAGGTGTTGGCTTGGCCTTCAATTATCCAGATCTAAATCTGATGAAGCATTTGCAAGAAAAATAATTTTGTATCCAAGGAAACCTCCTCTTTCAAATTACTGGCCTTGAAGGATATTTTCATGTACACTATCCGTCATGATTGTCCCCACAACTCGCCTCTTTCCCATTACAGAAATGCCTTTGCCAATTTGCTCTGTTCTGGGCGCACTTTAGCTGTGCTGTTTCTCTATTATGTTCTCTTGCTGTTACTACCATCCCTGACTTCTCGATCATTGGCCCAGAGGTAGGAAAGTTGCTGCTCCAGAATTCTGGCACAATTTGTGCCAAAAATAATGTTGCCCGTGCTTTATACCATACTTATGGTATCTTCTAGACAGTATCTAAACATGAGACAAAATGGTAAATCGGGTGTGGCGTCATGTGAAAGGGACGTGGCTTAGTGTGGGCCAAAAATGCACCAAAGCCTAGACATAGCTAGTAGCATAAAGTAAGACAACTTAAAAATGGTGTAAGTTTAGACTAGACAGTTTTAACCTTTAACACTATGATAAATGTGGCGCATTGCACGATTATCTAGTCTAACTTAAAATTAGTCTTAGAGTATGTTCACATGGTGTTTGTGAAATGCGTATTTGGGTACATATTACTTGCCAAAATACGCACCCAAATACATATTTAACAATGTTCCATTCAGTTTTCATTGATCTCAACATACACTATCGTATTTAATTTTATGGATCCATACAAAGAAGTGACGTTACTTCTTGATCCGTTTTACTCTTTTCAAAGCTAATAGAAACAATAAGGTACATTTTTGCAGTCCAGAAAAAATATCAAATACCTACCCAATTTTTGGGACTTTTTGGATATGTTTTATGCAATTCGTTTTATGTATTGTAAAAACGTATTCAATGCGCTGTGTGCACGTACACTTAGAATTAGAAGCTATTGATACATCTGCCCCCGTGTAAATGCAGATAGGAAGCTTCCTGGTCCCAGAAGCAACATGACCCAGATAAGCTCTGCAGTCAGTGTTGGGGGCTATATTTCCTCTAAAACTGGGGCTAAACTACCAACCACCAGCTACAGAGGAAAGCAGTAAAAAAATAAATACCTAAAAAATACCCCTCCCCCATATTTCTTTTTGGACAATATGTGAAATAAAAAAAGGAAAGAAACACACACAAAACTGACGACCCTAAAACTATTAATAAACTAAAAGAAAGTTTGCTCAGAAATAATGCCTTATGTTTCACAGGAAAAGGTCAAGAAATGTGCAGAATAACTGAGTGTGATAAAGCGTTCAACCACACATCTATAACAACTAATAAGCCTGGTGAGAAAGGAGGTGGAGAGGGGATAAACAACTTGGTCAGGAACTGGTTAACAAGACCATATTTCTTGCAAGAATAGAGTAAGTAAAAACAGAGGGCCCTATGTATGAACACTGTCAAGGAGTAAGACTGTCTGTTGCTCATAGCAACCAGTAAGAGCTACATAAAACAATTCAGAGCTAAGAGCACCAATTAGATCCATAGCAACATATAAGAAGCCATAACAAACTAGTGATGAGCGATTACGTTGACTATGTCATCGGGTCGATAGTCGACTATCAGGCATTCTATCAACACGGTATTCGATAGTCGATAATTGGATTATCTCGATGGACCATTAAAATTATGGGAGTAGGAAAACAATGACACAACACCTTCATTATTACACACCAAAAAGGGCTGGAGAAGCTGGCACTAACATCCACAACAGTCAAATGGATACGTGCTACATCGTAAGCAACCACTTAGGTTATAAAAAGCCACAGAAAAAATTACTCACTGTACACATTAAACTTCCCTGTCTTCGCACCACTGCCTGACCCTTAAACCTGCATCACCCACAAATTAGAAAAAGTGCCAGAAGGCTGTATGATTTGAACCATTATTTTACTTGAATTGGACATATGAATATCCCTGGTCTGGAACGCGAGCATGAGCCCCCAAGACCTGCATGATGTCCCCAGATTTAAAAGTGCCGGGAAAACGTGAGTCTTTTGAACCACCATTTTAGTTTCACTGGTTATTGGAATATACCTGTCCTGGACGCAGCATGAGCCCCTCAAACACTGCATGACCTCTGATTAAAAAGTGCCAGAAAAAGGAGTCTGTTCAACAACCATTTTAGTTGGAACTGTGTACATTAAATTATATCTGTCCTGTACCGCGTATGCACCATTTAAAACATGTCTGGGACCCCCAGATTAAAAAGTGCTTGGAAAAGGAGTCTTTCAACCACCAATTTTTAAAGGTTGAACTGGGACATTGATATTCCTCGTCTCTGTACCGCAGTATGACCCTGTTAAACCTGTTCTGACCCACAGATTACAAAAGTGCTGGGAAAAAGGAGTCTTTTGATCCACCATTTTAGTTGAACTGGGACATTGACTATAACTGTCCTGGGACCGCAGTATGACCATTAACCTGTTGACCCACGATTAAAAAGTGCTGCGAAAAGGAGTCTTTCAACTCCATTTTAGCTGAACTGGACATGACATATACCTGTTCAGTTACCCACAGTATGACCAGTATACTGTCTTGACCCACAGATTAAAGTGCCGGAAAAATGAGTATTTGAACCACCCATTTTATTCTGAATGGACATTGACTATACCTTTCCTGGGGGGGGGAGGGGGTGCCCCCTCCACGGCGCTCACAGCATGAGCCCCAAACCTGCATGAGCACCAGATTTAATAAGTACGCAAAAAGGAGTCTTTCAACCACCATTTTAGTTGAACTGGACATTGACTATATCTGTCCTGTACGGCAGAATGGACCATTAAACCTGTTGTGACAACAGATTAAAAAGTGCCGAAATTGGGTCTTTCAACCATCATTTTAGTTTCACTGGTGCCATAGACTATCCCTGTCCTGGACACAGTTATGACCATCAAAAACTGTCTGAACCATGATTAAAAAGTGACGGAAATAGGGGTCTTTCAACCACCATTTTAGTTTCACTCGGACATAGACTATACCTGTCCTGGGCACTGCATGAGCCCCAAACTGCATGGACCCATAGATTAATAAAGTGCCAGAAATGAAGGAGTCTTTCAAACACCATTTAGTTTCACGGACATTTGTACGTATTCCTGTCCCTGGACAACAGATTGACCCATTTTTTTTTTTTTTTTTTTTTTTTTTTTTAACTGTTTGACCGCCACGATCACAAGGGCACCTATACTATTTTGTACAGTGACCTCATTTAGTATTTTTTTGGTAACTGACATTTGTTTTCAGAATTTATTTAGGAGAAGTTGTTATTTA
>JAODAL010015641.1:0-10000 GCA_025379985.1 Phyllomedusa bahiana | reverse complement strand
AGATCCTGAAAATGACGACCCGCTGGCTGCTGTTGTCGCAGCACTGGAAGGAGCACCCTTCTCTCGTCCCTTCCCCAGTCCACCCCCTTTTTGTCGCTTGCCCCCTGAATTTCGCTCCATGTTAGAAAAATAAAAATTTGAGAAGGTATGGAAGGTTTTGGAAAGTTCTTATTAAAAAACAGCAAACCAGCTATTCTCAAATCCCCCAAAAACAAAACAAAATTTCTGGTTCAAATTTAACTGCAAGGGGGCTCTTCAACAAAGCTGGCCGCCCGTGAAAAAAAACAGTATCTGAATGTATACGGGATAATAAAAGGTATTTTTTGGCACCTATCAAATTTACCTGTGGGGACTACTAAAATTGCTGTATTAAATTTAACTACAAAGTAGCTCTATGAACAAAGCTTGACTGACCCCAAAAATGAAAAAAACACCTGTCTGAAATGTTCGGGAATAAAAAGGTATTTTTTTTGGGACCCATCAACCTGTTGACTACAATTTGTTGGTTCAAATTTAACTGCAAATTGTCTAAAAAACAACTTGATGACCAAAAAAATGAAAAAACAAAAAAACCCGTTGAAATGTTACGGATATTAAAAGGGATTTTTTGGGCCCCCTTAGTACATGTGGTGCTACAAAATTGCTGGATTCAAATTTAAATGCAAAGTAGATTTCAACAAGCTTGACTGAAACCAAAGTGAAAAAAAAAACCTATCTGAAATGTATAGGATTTAAAAAATTTTTTGGCACCTATCGTACACCTGTGGTGACTCAAAATTGCTGGATTCAAATTTAATGCAAGTAGATCTTTCAACAAAGCTTTACTGACCAAAAATGAAAAAAAACACCTGTCGAAAAAAAATATGGGGTATTAAAAGGTATTTTTGGCACCTTTCAATTCACCCGTGGTGACTACAAAAATTTCTGTATTCACATTTAAATTCAAAGTAGCTCTATCAACAAAACTGTCTGCGCCAAAGTGAAAAAAACACGTTTTTGAAATTATTGGATAATAAAGGGATTTTTGGGCACCCATAATTTTACCCGTGGTGATACAAAAAATTTCTGTATTCAAATTTTAAATGAAAGTAGATCTATAAACAAAGCGGCCTGCGCCAAAATGAAAAAAAAAAAAAAAAATGTATCTGAAAAGTTTGGATAATAAAAAGGGTTTTTTTGGGACTTTTTAAATTTACTGTGGTGACTACAAAATTGCTGTATTCACATTTAAGTGCAAGGTGCCCCCAATGAACAAAACTGTATGCGCCAAGTGAAAAAAAAAAAAGTATCTGAAAATGTTTCGGGTAAAAACGGTATTTTTGGCACCTTTTAATTCACCTGTGGTGACTACAAAATTGTGTATTCCATTTAAGTGAAGGGGCCTCAAAAAACAAAAACTGTATGCGCCAAAGTGAAAAAAAAACGTTTGAAAATGTATTCGGATTAATTAAAGGCTTTTGGCACCTTTTAATTCACTGTGGGGGATACAAAATTGCTGTATTCAAATTTAAGTGCAAGGTTTCCCCAATGAACAAAGCTGTGTGTGCCAAAGTGAAAAAACAGTATCTGAAATGTATTGGATAATAAAAAAGGTTTTTTTGGGAACCCTATCATTCACTGTGGTGACTACAAGTTGCTGATTAAATTTAAGCAAAGTGATCTATCAACAAAACTTGTCTGACAAAAGTGAAAAAAAAAAACTTGTCTGAAATGTATAGGATATTAAAAGGTATTTTTGCACCCATCAGTACAATGTGGGGGCTACAAAAATTGTGGATTCAAAAATTTAACTGCAAAGTAGATCTTCAAAAAAGCTTGACTGACCAAAAGTGAAAAAAAACCCTGTCTGAAAAAGATACGGATATTAAAAGGTATTTTTGGCACTTTCCCAAATTTACCTTGGTGATACAAATTGCTGTATTCAATTTAACTGCAAAGTAGCTCTTTCAAAAAAGCTGACTGCGCAAAGTGAAAAAACAGTATCTGAATGTATTGGATAAAAAAAAGGGTTTTTGGGCACCTATCAATTCACCTGTGGTGACTAAAATTGTGGATTCAAAATTTAAATGCAAAGTAGTTTTTAACAAAACTTTACTGACCAAAAATGAAAAAACATTGTGAAATGTTACGGTTTTTAAAAGGGATTTTTGCACCTATCATCACCTGGGTGACTACAAAAATTGTGGATTCAAATTTAACTGCAAAGTAGATCTATCAACAAAGTTGATGACCAAAAATGAAAAAAAAAAAACCTGTTGAAATGTATAGGATATTTTAAAAAGGTTTTTTTTGGGGACTTTCAATTCCCTGTGGTGACTAAAAATTGCTGTATTCACATTTACTGCAAAGTAGCTCTATCAACAAAGCTGTACTGCGCCAAAGTGAAAAAAAAAGTTCTGAAATTTATTGGATAAAAAAGGTATTTTTTGGGACCTTTCACCGTGTGACTACAAAAAATTTTGGATTCTAATTTAAATTTCAAGGGGGGTTATCAACAAAGCTGGAAAGGGGGAAAATTTTAAAAGGACACCTATCTGAAATGTATACTGATAATAAAAGTGGAGTTTTGCACCTAACAAAGAGACCTGCAGTTACTAGAAAAGATGTGTATCCTAATATAAGTTCAGGCTGCCCAATATCCAGGAAATATTTCAATAGAAAACTGTTAATAATAAAGCTATTGCAGTGAAATGTCTACACTAAGGCTTGGTGAACTATATCCAGTATTCTTTAAATAGCTTGTCTGTGTTCGCCCGCAGGATCCCCACCCCTCCCCGCTCCACCCCGTGACTTTACAGTGGTAGATGCTCCTTTAAAATTCTCTACCTAACTACATAAAATCTTCCAATCTCTGATCTAACTAAGTTGTAAGGGTCACAGCTAACAGTAGAGCTTTCTCTGTGAAGAAATAGAATAATTTCGCTGAGCTGTTTGGACACAGGCAGAGCGCACGTCCTACTGCTATGAGATGCTGACAGACACTGTGTAACGAGCGGCGCCGCAGACCGTTCCCCGGGCTGCGGGTGCGCTCGCTCCCCGGCCCCCTCTCGTGTGCCGCGGGCGAGTGGCGGCACGGTCCGTGGCCCGGTCCGTGGGCGCGCTCGTCCCGCGGCGTATAATAACTTACCCGGCCCCGCTCCTGACTCCAGGCGCGCTCATCACGGCCGTCGGGCGCGCTCCCGTTCCCTAAGGCGCGCGCGCGCCAGTCTCCTCTCTCTTAAAGGGCCAGTGCGCCGGTAATTGGCTGATTGCCGGCCACTGACCCTATATATTGGCTCCTCCTCCGGCAGCCCTCTGCCGGATCTTTAGTGCCTCCTGAGCCTTTAGAGAAAGCGTCTTGTTCCTTGTTTGCCTTTTCCGTGTACCAGACCGACTCGCTCCCGTTTCCTGACCACGAACCTCTGCCGCCTGTCCTGACCTAAAACTTTTCTAAAACTTTCTCACCGGCGGAAAGGAACTATACGATCGGAGACCGGGAGTTGTTAGCCATCAAGCTAGCCCTGGAGGAATGGCGTTATCTACTGGAGGGTGCTCGGCATCCCATCAGTATCTACTCTGACCACAAAAACCTCCAGTACCTCCAGACGGCCCAGCGACTCAATCCACGCCAGGCTAGATGGTCACTCTTTTTCTCCCGATTTGATTTCCAAATCCACTTCCGTCCGGCGGAGAAGAATGTGAAGGCGGATGCGTTGTCTCGCGCTTCTGATGTGGTTGGAGAGGAAACATCCCCGGAGCACATAATACCCCCGGAACGTCTTGTCCTCTCAGCCCCTGTTGACCTCCGGCATGTCCCGCCTGGGAAGACATACGTGGGCCCCGCACTCCGCAGACAGATCCTGAAGTGGGGGCATTGCTCATTGGTGGCTGGACACCCCGGCGCCCGTAAAACCCATCTCCTTATCTCACGGTTCTACTGGTGGCCGGGCCTCGCTAAGGACGTTAAAGAATTTGTCGAGGCCTGTACCACCTGTGCCCGTAACAAAACACCTCGTCACAGGCCAGTCGGGCTCCTGCTTCCCCTGCCCATCCCTACTAGCCCTGGTCGCATGTGGCGATGGATTTTATAACCGATCTTCCCCCATCCTCTGGTAACACCGTGATCTGGGTAGTTACAGATCGTTTTTCTAAGATGGCTCACTTTGTCCCACTGACGGGTCTGCCCTCGGCCCCGCGCCTGGCTAACCTATTTTTTCACCACATCTTTCGCCTACACGGGATGCCCCTGCAAATTGTCTCTGACCGCGGAGTCCAGTTTGTCTCCAAATTCTGGCGGGCCCTCTGTTCCCTGCTTCAGGTTAAGCTCGATTTTTCCTCGGCCTATCATCCCCAGACTAATGGCCAAGTAGAAAGGGTTAACCAGGTCCTGGGGACCTACTTGCGCCACTTTGTCTCGGCGCGTCAGAATGACTGGGCTGATCTACTCCCATGGGCAGAATTTTCCTACAATTCCCTAGATTCCGAGTCAGCGGGGGCCTCTCCTTTCTATATTGTGTACGGCCTGCATCCCCGCCCTCCTCTCCCACTGCCCTCTCAGTCCGAAGTCCCTGCTGCAGATACACTGGTCCGCGACATGAAGACTATTTGGGCCCTGTCCCGCCAGTCTTTGCTCCGTGCTTCGGCACGCATGAAAGCTCAGGCGGATAAAAGAAGGAGCCCTCCTCCAGTTTTTTCTCCTGGCGATAAAGTTTGGCTGTCTGCCAAATATGTCAGGCTTAAGATCCCAAGCTATAAATTGGGTCCCCGCTACGTAGGTCCCTTTGAGGTGCTCAGACGTCTAAACCGGTGGCCTATAAACTCCGGCTCCGCCCTCCCTGCGCATCCCGAACTCCTTTCATGTGTCACTTCTCAAACCCCTGGTCTTTAACCGTTTTTCTCGTAAGGCTGCCCCTCCTTCCCCGGTGGCGGATGCTACTAATGTATTCCGCGTGAAGGAGATCTTGGATATGAAGGTGTCCAGGGGGAAGCGATACTTTCTCATCGAGTGGAAGGGGTTCGGGCCCGAGGAAAGGTCATGGGAGCCGGAGGACAACATTCTGGACCGTCAACTTGTTCTGAGGTTCCCCAGGCTGGGAAGAGGGGGAGGCCTAAGGGGGGGTACTGTAACGAGCGGCGCCGCAGACTGTTCCCCGGGCTGCGGGCGCGCTCGCTCCCCGGCCCCTCTCGTGTGCCGCGGGCGAGTGGCGGCACGGTCCGTGGCCCGGTCCGTGGGCGCGCTCGTCCCGCGGCGTATAATAACTTACCCGGCCCCGCTCCTGACTCCAGGCGCGCTCATCACGGCCGTCGGGCGCGTCCCATTCCTAAGGCGCGCGCGCACCAGTCTCCTCTCTCTTAAAGGGCCAGTGCGCCGGTAATTGGCTGATTGCCGGCCACTGACCCTATATATTGGCTCCTCCTCCGGCAGCCCTCTGCCGGATCTTTAGTGCCTCCTGAGCCTTTAGAGAAAGCGTCTTGTTCCTTGTTTGCCTTTTCCGTGTACCAGACCGACTCGCTCCCGTTTCCTGACCACGAACCTCTGCCGCCTGTCCTGACCTATTGCCTGTCCCTGACTACGCCTCAGCCTCGCGATTCTGTACCACGCTTATCCTTGGCTACCACCGCAAGCAAGTCCCGCCAGTGGAAACGACCTGGTAGTTCTCCGCCGCAGCAAGTCCATCCCGCTTTGCGGCGGGCTCTGGTGAAAACCGGGTTCTACTTAGATTCCGTTCCCTGGCGTGGGCTTCCACCATCGCTTGCGATGGCCCAGCGGATCCACTACCACTGCTGTTACACACTGATCATGAACAGGAAACGCTGTTCTATGTAAAACGAGGTCATGTGATTTTTCCAGCCAATCGCAACCATACACATCCCAGTCATGACGTCGCACACACATCTCACCCTGCTCTATTCTGTAAGCTGATTTGCTGGCCGCCAAAATGACAGGAAGCGCCGAAAATGGAGCGATATTAATAGATGATGCACAGATTTTAACCTAAATTATCGCGTGATCTAAAAAATCCAATCAACATAAAATTGTGCCGATTTCAACTTTGTCGATAACAATCGCTCAACACTACTGCTGAGGCCAAAACACTTCTGATTCAGGAGTAGCACATTGTCACAGGCCATGCCACAGCTGGTGCCTACATTTGAGAATGCTATATTTACTATTTTGCCATAGGCAAACTTAAACTCTATCAGTTCTCTATCTGTTAAACACTAAAACGTAACTTTTATTATATCTAACTCTTAACCTCTGTTCATTCTGTCCATTCATATGGAAAACTAAAGATTTTGTTAATCCCATTGATAAGAGAAGATTTGAGATAGGACAATTCATCAATTTTAAAACCAGAGGGGTGATTTATGGGGCCATGTGTACCTGCCCCAAGATGATCTTCAGTCATATGAAAAAGTTTGGGCACCCTTATTAATCTAAATCATTTTTAGTTCTAAATATTTGGGTGTTTGCAACAGACATTTCTATTTGATATATCTAATAACTAATATTGCACATTTTGTGTTAGTACAATAAACCTCATTTCAATCCGGAAATATTACTGTGTCCATCAGTTATTAGATATATCAAATTGAAATGGCTGTTGCAAACACCCAAATATTTAGAACTAAAAATGATTAAGATTAATAGGGGTGCCCAAACTTTTTCATATGACTGTATGTGGTCAAAACCATACAGGAGTTTCGTCGTCGGATCTCGAAGCATCTGTGTACTATTAAAACTAGAGGTGACACTCCCATTGCAAGACACATTTTGGAAGTACATAATGGCAAAATAGAGGTGCTAAAATTTTGGGGTATATGTGTGAAAAAGCTAGGGGAAAGAAAGGGCGATTTGGATGTAGTTTTGTTGCAGGAAGAGGCAAGATGGATACACAGACTCAATACATTGAAACCTAAAGGCCTAATGAAGGCTTTTCATTTTCGGCATTTATTTGATCTTGTTGATTCCCTATAATAATTTTTGAGAAACATGATATATGTGATTTTAAATACGGTCAAGTGGTTATAGCCAGTTTAATATATGACTATGGGAAACATCAGAGTTCATATTTTGTGTTTTTTTTTTTTTTCTTCTCCCCCCCTCCCTTCCATCTCCCTCGGGGCCCCTTCCCCCCTCCCCTCTCCTCTCCCCTTTGCCTTACGTTTTTTCCTCATTGTCCCTGGGTCCTGTAATTGATGGGCAGATATTTCATCACGTGAGGCCACGGTTTCTATTTAACAAATTAGGGATGCATGTTTTTTTGTTTTTGAAAGGGGGACTATTCTTTTTTGTCCTTTTGTATGAAAAGAAAATTTATTGTTTCGGCTTGTGGCGCTGATTTTATGCGAAGGCCGGGAGGGGGAAAAAAACAAAATATCCCCAAGGGTTTTTTGGGAAGAAAACTGGTTCTTGCCTGCTCCCTTTTGTGACGTGGTGGATTGAATTCCCCCTTAGCTTTAAACCCCCCCCCCCCCCCCCCGGGAAGGGAAAAAGGTATATATGAATTTTTAAAGGGGGAAGGGGGTGAGGTCAAACTTTGGGGGGAGGTGGGGGGGGAAAAAGGGTTACTTATTTTTTTTGTTTTTAAAAATTTTTTGTTTGGGGGTTTTGGATTTATAAGGAAAAAATAGTTTTGGAGAAAAAACTATAAAATGCATTGGGGAACAGGATTTTAAGGGGGCCCTGCACCCTTTTTGGGGAATTTTTTGAATTTTCCCCAAAATTTAACATATTTAGGAGAATTTCCCTTTTTTGGGAAGAAATTTATGAACAGGGGTCTTTTGTACAGTGGGGTTTTATATTCCCAAAAAATTTTGAATTTTAGAAAATTTAAAGGAAAAGGGGGGGAAATTGGGAATTGATAAAAGATGGCAGTGTGCTGTGTTTGGGGTTTTTGTTTTTTTTCGGGGTGACCCCCCAAAAGGAGGAATTTTATGAGAGAATTTAAGCGGAACCCCAATCACAGCCCGGGGGGTTGGGGGGGGTTTTGTTTTTTTTGGTGCGTGCATTGGCCCCCGGGCAGTACGGAAAGAGGGGGGCGAAAAGCCCTTTTTATGGAGGGGTGGCAATTTTGACTGAAGGTTTTTTGGCCCTCATGAGAGCAGGGGTGGAAATTTTTTGAAAGGCATGTTTATGAGTTGCGCGCGGAAGGTGGGAGTGGGGTTTTTAATTTTGGGATTTTTTCTCTAAAGGCAATTGGTGGAACCTAAAACGGGTAAATTTTTACCTAACAAAATAAAAAAGGAAAGTGAGCTCAGCCCACATGTGATGGGAAACCTCTAAGCCTTGATAAAGCCAGTGTAGCTGGCGAAACATGTCAGCGAGGTCAGACATGACGTTTAAATTGTGATCTCTCACCTCTGTCTACAAGTGTCACCTGCTCAGACGGTGTCACAAGGTGGCCTTATTTGTTCTGTGTCTATGAGATTAGGGACGACTGCCCAAGTAGTTGGCTTAAGCTAGTACTTTGCTATAGATATAAGGCTCCCCTGTTAGTAGGTGGGGTTCCACCAGACTTGATAATAGAAAGGGAGTTATTCCCTCTTTCAGAAGCAAAAAGGGTTAAATGATGAAGTTAGAGATCAGGTTTTTAATAGTGTGTATAGAGGTTAAGAGTTAGATATAATAAAAGTTACGTTTTAGTGTTTAACAGATAGAGAACTGATAGAGTTTAAGTTTGCCTATGGCAAAATAGTAAAAATAGTGATCAAAAGTCACTCTTTGTTCTCTTGCGAGATTCCCAATTTTTTGGAGATTATGTGATACATTTGAGAATGCACCCATATCCCGGCTCAGTTCTCCCGCACGTAGTTCTCTGTGGGTGCCTGCAGACGTATACAGCCTCTGTCACTATCTCTTTGTTGGCTCCCTGCTGCTGTGTGCTACATTCCATGATGCCGGCAAGTGCAACCAGATATCCCAGAAGAAAAATATACTGAAAAGGGGTTTAACTCCACTCACCAAATCGCAGGGCTCCTAAAAGTGATAGTTAGTATTATTCACATACCTATGAAATGGTGTCTTTCGGCTGTAACAGCCATGCCTGATCCTAGGAGCGCCGGGTGTTCCTGATGCTGGACTCTCCAGGCAGTGTGATATTGCCGGGTCCACCTGCACCTGCCTTTCAGGATCCCTGGCCAGCTGTGTGCTTCTTTGCCGTTTCCGCGGCTTGCGTTGCACTGCTCCCTCTTCCGGATCCTGTGTGAGCGCTGAGATAGGTATAATGCAGCTATGCTGTGAATCTGCTTCACCTCCGTCTCCTATGTTCAGTTTACTGCGCACGGATGAACGCTGCCCGTCATCAGCTGGTAAATATACTTGAGAACATGCAGTTTAAACAAATTGAGAAATCCAGCGCCTGTAAACGAACTTAGTAACTTTATTGTGCAATTGTAGCAGTAAAACACATGATGTGTTTTACTGCTACAATTGCACAATAAAGTTACTAAGTTCGTTTACTGGCGCTGGATTTCTCATTGTTTAAACTGCATGCTTTCAAAGATATCCCAGAGCCAGTGCTCTGGGACCTGTCCCTACCTAAGTGCTTAAGCTGAAACACTTCCCCACCCACTCCACCTTGCCAGTTTTTTGGTGCATATTGGTTTTTTTACCTGTGTTTAGCTAGATTACCTAAGCGTCTGACCTCGGTTTTTCTGACCCATATACACGTGAACTCCACCTGTCCTGACCTTGTGCATGTGACTTTGACTATGACTGTATGCCACCTTCCCTGACCATCTCGCTAGTTACCCAACTACACCTCTGCATTGCTATCCTGTACGACACTTGCATATTGAGTATTAGGCAGTAAAGTGAAGCTAGTGAGTGTGAATGAAAGTAACTCTGCATTGTGCTCTTTTAAACAGGGCCAGTCAGAGCATAGTACCAGATCACTGATGTAGGGAACAAAGACACTTTTGTTAATTTGTGACTCAGAGACATTGTAATGCATTAGAACCACAATTTGACCCCAAAAAAAAACCCATACCCCCACAACCCCACCCCAAAAAAAAACCC
>JAODAL010015640.1:0-83178 GCA_025379985.1 Phyllomedusa bahiana | reverse complement strand
TATAGCATCGTACAGTTCTAGTGCGAGAGGCATTACACTAATGCGAACGGGGCTGCGTCTGATGTCTGGCAAGAAATACGCCAGACTCTGGCACAGCCCCGTTCATACATATCCCCCCTAGTGTTATGATAGACTACCTCTGGGAACAGTCTTCAAGTTTATTTTCCAGGGCATTCAACAGGGTCTACACAGTAAACACTGCCTTAAAAGGTACAAGGGTATAAGGGAGCTGTCCTATTTATCCTAAAAAAAGTATCTTTTTGAGTGGAAGTGGAAAGAAGCAAGAAATGGAATGGCTTGCCAAGCCATATTACGTTGTTCAGGATGGGAAGCCACCCTTACGATACTCCATGTACATAATTATCCACGTCACTATTAATGTTTTAAAACCCCAAGTAAAGCATAAAACATCCATGGTAAAGACCTGCTGAAAGATGACATGGCAAAGCAAGGCTTGTACTGTGTATTAAAGCATAAGCAGGACCTCATTAGGCAATAATAGAGTCTTTCCGTTGACTTTAGCTCTGCTACTTTCTTCTGAATTAACCACGGAACTTTCCAAACATTTTCTTTTTTTGAAATTTGCGGAGTGGCGCCATTTTGTGCGACCAATAACTTTTTTGTACTAACACCTACGGATGTCAGTGAGGGTGCAGTTTTTGCGGGCTGATGTGTACTCTTTAATGATAGCAGTTTGGAACGCATGTGACTGTTTTGATCACTTTTATTCCAATTTCTATGCGACGTAAAATGAACAAAAAAACGCAATTTTGGCGTTTGGAATTTTTTTTTCTTCTACGGTGTTCAGCGGCTAAAAACGATAAATGATGTCATATTTTTATAAATCGGACTTTTACAGACGTGGCGATACCAAATATGTGTAACTTTTTTATTTTATTGTTTTTATTTGTAAAATGGGGAAAGTAGGGTGATTTGAACTTTTAATACTTTTACTTTTGTACTTTAAAACTTTATTTCTTTTTTTTTTTTTTTTACTTTAACATTGAGTCCTCCTATGGTGCTTGACCACTAGGGGCGCGAACGTTAATACAGTCTATTGCATAGACAATGCATTAGACTGTACAAAAATGGCGGTTTCCCCACTTCCTGCCTATGGCAAACTGAAACCGCCGGGTGTTAGCTGCAATTAGCCGCTAACACCCAGCGGCTGTGAAATGGGATCGCGCCGTGATCCCGTTTCAAAGCCGCTTACCGACGCTATGACGTACTCATACGTCATAGGTCGGTAAGGGTTTAAAAAAGCGCTGGTCCTTTAAGACAGCTCTGAAATCGGGCCAAGCCAGTACAGGACAGCTTGATGTATGACTATGTTGACAGTTGTATCAAATCTCGTGCTTCTGAACTGGGATAGCACACTGTTCAGGGGGGAGCCTGTAAGTCTACATCATGTGCACACCAGCAGCAGTGTTTATATAGGGTGCCTGTGTTCTATGGATGAGGAGGCTAAAGCAACAGGTAAACTCTGTCACACTATGTCCTCAGTGTGCTGTGCCTGTTGTACTGTATGAGACTCAGATTATCCTCAACAATCAGCTATGTCCTCAGCTCTCCCTGAACAATTGGTATCTCCCAACAGAATGATAAGATTCTCCTGAGTTACAAAGTGAAAGAAATACCTGTTCCCCTGTAAAACTGAGGGAAACCCTCTGGATTGCTAATGATATGTATTTGAGAAAAGTCTTATAATTTCATCTACTATCAATTTTTGTGTGTTTGTGTGGAGGTGATAGGCACTCTTTAAAGTCCGGGAAGGCAGAAATGTCAAAAATGTGAATATGTCACCATATGGATTTTGAGTTGCACAATTACTGAATATATGATATGATGTCAGGTACACTGTTATTAAAGATTTGATGCAATACACTAAAAGATTTTGGGCCTAGATTTGGGTATGGACAACTGTCTAGGTGTAAGACTTTCTTTGTTGCCCATAAAAATCAATCAGGGTTCCTCTTTCATTGCATACAGTGCTCTGAAAAAATTAAAGAGGAACTCTGATTGGTTGCTATGGGCAACAAAGAAAGTCTTAGACCTAGACAGTTTTCATACATGTCCCCCTATGTGTCCCACACAGATTTTGAGAGCTGAGTGCACTATATTATTATTATTGTCTCCTGCTCAATTGCTGTAACACTGAAATCAGAAAAAATGTTTTTATGTGCAAGCATTGCATGTTGAGAGACGATATGTATAACCTAACCTTTTATGACATTACACCGATCTTTATTTATTCATGTTCGCCAGATGTTCGTGCATTCTAGTAGATAAATTACATGATGCAAAGAACAGTTTAAAAAGCTAAAATTAGAATTACTTAGTAGTTGAATTGCTGCAAAAGTGTTTCCTTTTTATTCAATGTACCGTGACAGCATTTACATTTAGTTTGGTTATATAAATAGCTCCCTATAATCTAGAGGATATAATTTAACCCATTAAGGACCAAGCAATTTTCTCATTTTTTTCATGATCACATTACAAGAGACGTACATATTTTTTATTTTTCTTTCTAAATAGCCATATGAGGGTTTGTTTTTTTCAAGAGAATAATTTAATCTGTGGGTTAAATACAATTACGATACTTTTTAACATAATAAAATTACATTTTTTCCATTTTGCTCAGCAAAACCACTTTAAAAAAAAAAAATAAATATTTGTGTGTGCTTGTTTTTTGCAGAATGACTTTTAATGTTTATTGGCACCATTTTCGGTACATAAGACTTTTATTTCTTTTTAATATGTCCTTTTAGGAAGAAAATTAGCCAAAAATGTACATTTTGGCATTGTTTTTCCTTATTTTTTTAAACTGTTCATCATCTGACATGAATAATGTGATAATTTTATAGTTTGGATCATTATGGTTGCACTGATACAAATTAGGTATAGGTTTAATTTTTTTTATTATCTATTTATTACATGCATAAGGATTTTTTTTTGGGAAAAAGAGGAATTTCTTTTTTTATGTTACTTGGGATTTTTTTTTATTTCTTTCTTTCTTAAACTATTATTATTATTATTATTAGTCCCCATAGAGAATTTAAATATCATTTGATTGCTAATATAATACTCCACTTTCCTTATGTAGTGCATTATATTTTACTTGTCAGTGTTAAACTGCCAGACATCCTACTGGACTCTACCTATAGCGGGACTTATAAGCACTTTGCTTGTATGTGATTTTTTCTTTGAAATATTTGTTTTGGATGACTTTAAAAATATTTTCTCAAATGGAGATTGTTTTATTGAAACGACCAATATTTGGTTAATATCTTACAGATCTGATTGGATGAATTACTATATGTTGCAAAAAAAAAGTTGCTCAATTTTACTACTCCTTGTTTTTTACATTTCTTTTTGTAGTAGTAAACATATATTTTAAGTTGGGTTATTGACTCTTTTATATGCAGCAGAAGAAAAGGAAATTGGATATTCTTTATAATTAAAACTTGGAGTTTGAGAATTAGCATTTTGGCTGATTTTGAATTGCCCACCTAATATTAGTATTACTTTTGATTAGTAGTAACTTTTGAAATTCAGTAAACTGTGGTGCAAGCCACCTGTTTGAAAAAAACATTTAGTAATACTCATAACTTTCTCCAACCAAAAAAGCCAAATATTTAATTATCTTGTTCATTATGGTCCTGATAAATTGAAGACCCCATTAATTTTATGGTTAGGTCAGAAATTAGACATTTAAATGCATCACAGGGCGTGCTCCAAATCAAGGCAAAATAGTCAATGCATCGTTTGTACAAAGTTAGGTATTTAATCCAAATGTGCTCTGTATAGGTGTCAGCTTTTTCAAATGCCCCCATATTGATAAATGTGTCTCCGCTGCAGTAACCTTCAGTGGTAAATATAAATTGGGAAACACATCGTGCTTCAAGATGAATTCTGTACCGTCTGTAGAATTATTATTTTTTTTACCAAACTGGCCACTTGAGATTTTGTGCTAAAATCTTTGGTAACAAAATCAGTGCCTTTTTCCAGAAAATTACTGTAGAGTGAAATAAAATCTAGTGTTGCCTTCGATGTGACCATCAAACTCTAAAAGTCACAAAAATAAGTTGGTAGTCTTACAATATATTTTTGGAGGTTAATATATTCCGGGAGATTCAACATGTACAAATCTATTCCTGATATAATTAGATGCCCTTGAAGATTCTTGTGCACTTCTGGCAAATAGTAGTAAACGGTCATATGTGGATTTAACATTGTAGAATAATTAATTTCATTCTTACAAAGGAATTTTTGGGAAAATGCTTTAATAATATAATAATAATAATAATCTTTATTTATATAGCGCCAACATATTCCACAGCACTTTACAATTTAGAGGGTGTACATACAGACATTACATATTAAAAGAACTTACAAATGAGACACGAGGTATGAGGATCCTGCTTGCGAGAGCTTACAATCTATTATGGTGTATGGGTGAGACAAAGGGTTAAGAAGTGCAAGGTTTACAATGGTCCAGCCATGTTTCATAAATAGGAGGTGGTTTACATAAAAATTGGGTGACCCTGCCACCCAGACAGTACATCTATATACACATAAGTGCCTGTGATGGCCCTAGTGTAGGGAGTGACAAATGTGTGTGATAGCAGTTAGGGATCTTGGTGGGCCAGGCTGAGAAGATGTGTTCTCGGGGCCCTCTTAAAGCTATGAGAGTTGTGAATCTGCCTGATCGCTCCGCGGTTAGCATATTCCATAGAACTGGTACTGCACGTGTGAAATCTTGGAGACGGGCATGGAGGTTCGAATGATTGAGGTAATATAGTCTGATATCATCACAGAGCGGGAGAGCACGGGTTAGGGTGGTAGACAGAGATGAGGGAGGAGATGTAGGGAGGAGCAACACTGTGGAGAGCTTTATGGGTGAGAGTGGTGAGTTTATGTTGTATTCTGTACTGAATAGGTAGCCAGTGCAGTGACTGACACAGGGTAGAGGCATCAGTAAAGCGGCGGGAAAGAAAGACAAGCCTGGCTGCTGCATTCAGGACAGATTGGAGAGGAGAGAGTTTGCAGAGAGGGAGACCGATAAGCAGGGAGTTGCAGTAGTCAAGACGAGAGTGAATAAGAGCAACAATGAGGGTTTGAGCTGTTTCCACAGTGAGAAAAGTACGGATTTTGGAGATGTTCTTGAGGTGCAGATGACAGGAGCGGGCAAGGGATTGGATATGAGGGGTGAAGGACAGATTAGAATTTAGTATTACCCCAAGACAGCGGGCCTGTTGCCTAGGTGTTATGGTGGTGCCATAAACTTTTATATTCTGCCTTATATAATAGAGCGGGGTCAACTGACAACTAAATGTAATATTGTGTGTCTGGAAAGATTCTGGATGCTACTATTATATATGCTTAGCATTCTGAAAAACAATACCTTCGCCTTTCTCTGCACTTTTTACAATTTTAAATTACTCTTATTATCTAAAAAGGCAGTTTTCGATATTTTGAATATATCGGGTAGGTTAAGTTAAACCTCTTTGATGACCTAGCGGATCCACCGCCTTTCTCTGGTGTCCCATCATGACAATTCAAGACTCCAAAGAGGAGGATGTGAGTTGGAGGGAGTGGCTACATATGTGTGCTGTTCTCTCTATTTATAGTTGTGAAACAGCCACTTTTGTAACCTCTAAAAACATTCTGATCTCTAGCAGTCCCTAAAGTTAAACCAAGAGCTCTCAGCCATTTTGGGTTTTTACAATCAAAGTGCAACAACGGTCTTGGGCAGGGAAAACCCCTTTAAATTCACTCATATTTTTGCGAGGGACAGAATGAAAGCTTCATGCTCAAGAGGGTTAATTCTGTATCAGGCAAAACATGAACTAGAATGGCTGAACTTTTTGTTGTTGTTGTGTTATCTTGTCTCTTTTTGCAGTGGGGACTCTTTCCACATTTTGTATTTCCCCTCCCCCTTATTTCTTTTTTTTTTCCATTTTCTTTTCTAAGTTACTGAATTAAAAACTTAATTCGAGTGGTGATTGGATTACTCCTGACATAGTATCGGGTTGTTTGAGTCATTGGTGCAGGTGAAGGTAATGTCATGAGAGTAATTAATGTAAGAATCTATTTAATGTGATACAATGTAGTTGGTGCTAATACCATAGGTAATTCTAAAAAAATATTCTAATCCTAAATGATGAGAACCACAGAGTTGAGGAAAATGTACATGTGAAATACCCATAAGTTCCACAACTTGTGAGATCATGATATTATATACTATGAGAATCGATATATCTAAAAATACTTTTGTCAGTAGACTTGAAACAACCTATGGCTAACAAATCTGTAATATTAATATAAAGATAATGAGGGATAAGTTCGAATGCAATGGCATAGCTTCTGGGGGTCACAGTGGTTGCACTTGCAACTAGGCTCCTGAGTCGGAGGGGACCACAGCCCCCCCTCACCACACAGCTGCATGTCTATGTGACACAGTGATCACAGCCGCCACCTGCAAGGTGCAGGCAGAGGCTCAAGCATAATGTCAGGGATCCTCCTATCCTAGTTGTTGAGCCCTTTAGATGACATGGCACAGGTGGCGTGATATGATGTCATTGTACCAGTTCCAGATTCAAAGAAAGGTGTTCAGCAGGGGAATTATGGATGTGGGTGTAGAGAGGGGGTTGAGAGTCTGTGTGGGTGTAGAAAAGGAATGAGGAAAGGGGGTGGTGGAGGGGTGTGAGAGTGGGGGTTTGGAGTTTTAGATTGGGAGTAGATGGTGTGTACATGTGCATATGTTTCTTCTTATTTACAAGGTTCCCTTTTAGTCTGCTTCGGATTAAGTGGACTACGTTGGATCAGTTCTGGATCTATTATTTTAATAAAATGGTTAAAGAGGGCTGGTGTTGGAGAGAGTTTATTTTCATTTTTTTTTTTTAAATTGTGTTTAGTATCATGTTTTTTCCATTTAATTCCAGTCTTACTAATGGAGACGCCTGAGAGACGCCTCTCTATTACTATCGCTAGGGATTGATGTCAGTCAGCTGTGCTTTTTGCCACTCTAAGGCTGATCTTCTGGGGGCGCAGGGTATGAAGTTCAAGCTGCACAGTATGTTTCTGGGGGGGGGGAGGTACAGACTACAGGTGCAGCACAATTTCAAGGGAGATATTCCCTTTCCCCCACCCCCAACATCCACGCTCTGGCCTGGTCCCCATTTACTTTAATTTTCCCCAGTGCGTAAACGCCAGGAAAAAGTGACATGTGCCCTCTTTCTCCTGTTGCGTAATACACGTCGAGGAAAATGGCAGCTAATTATAGCTATCAATAAGAGCTATGAATTACCGTAGTTACAGGGCATACATTGGCCGTATTGCAGTGCAATTACGCAGAGAAATACGCCCCAAAAAGACGCCATGTGAACATACCCTAAACTGTGCTCTGGTTAAATAGGCAGACTGACTGATTGCAAACCTGAAGAAACCTGTGATGCTAATTGTGGACACACCTCAGTTTAAAATGCCCTATGGTCAAATTATTTTCAATCTTTTCTAAAGGTACCCTCATTTTTGTCTAGGTCAGTTTCATTAGTTTTTCTTCATTTTTTTTTTATTTTTCGGCTAATCCACAATTCAAGTGTAATGTCTAATTTTCATTAATTGATTTTGTGTAAAAATAAACATATTACTTTTGACAGTTTCACCCATTTTTGTTTTCTTTTTTTTAACAGCAAGATACCAACAATTTTTCCACACGTGTATCAGAAATTGTAATTATGCAGACACTGAGCAAGAACAAACACTGTCTCAACACAGTAATACAGAATATTACACAACAGAATATTTCCTGTAGTTCCCCAGGGCACAGTTTTTCCACACAACTGTGTAAATGCATTGGAAGTGCATTGTGATGCAATATTTAGTTCTACAGTGTCCATAAAATAAAGTCACTTCAAGAGAACCTGTCGCATAGATTATGCCCCCCTGGCAGAGGGCAGCACAAGCTAGTGACAGACCTGCTGTTTCAGGTCTGTGTCCCTTATTCTGTAAGATGCTGCAGTTTTAGAGCATTTAATGCTCAAATCTTATTCATGAGCAGGTGTTATCCCCGCCCACCAAAGACTAGCCCCGTCCACTGAGTTATTCTCATGTTTCTACCTATTCAATTTAATAGGTTTATTAGTTGAGGTGGGCGGGGCTAGCCTCAGGTGGGCGGGGTATAAAAAAACGGACTCTTTGACTCTTTTCTGCCTGAAAACTGCAGATTTGATCACTAAATACTCTAAAACTCCAGCATCTTACAGAATAAGAGACACAGCGTTGGAAACAGCATGCCTGACACTAGCTTGTGCTGTCCTCTGCAAGGGGAGGCATAACCTATGTGACAGGTTCTCTTTAACTTTGAGCCCTTAATAACGGTGTTCTTACTGTGCCCCTTCAAGTTATGGCCATTCTGGTACAAAATGGGGACTGGATGGAATGTTTCATATTTTTATCAATTGCTTCAATCACCATGATGCCATCCACATTCACTTACCATGATGCTCTGCATAATATTATACTTATATG
The DNA here is from genome assembly GCA_025379985.1 of Phyllomedusa bahiana. Taxonomy (NCBI): domain Eukaryota; kingdom Metazoa; phylum Chordata; class Amphibia; order Anura; family Hylidae; genus Phyllomedusa; species Phyllomedusa bahiana. The sequence continues at coordinate 74,646 of JAODAL010015640.1, read as the reverse complement.
AAACTTTATTGTGGTCTATAGGCAACCCGCTATATAAAACAAGGACCAATCTACAATTAATTACTTGCTATAATTTGCTACATTATAATTAAACACACTAGTCATATCATAAGAATCAATAGTTAATTTGTAACATTTAAATTTTGTTGCTAGACTATTTATTGCATTAGAACAAAGGGCACTGAAAAATCTTCTGTTGGGCTTGCCCAATCCTTCATAATATATACAAAATGGGACCAGATGTATTAAAACTGTCTAGACTAGATAGTAGTACGGCTTGATAGGTGAGCGTAGCATTTGTCAATATGTATGAAAGCGTTTCACAGCACTTTAGAAATGAGTCCCATTGTGAGACACATCTATGTGCACCAAACAAGTGTCCCGAGACAAATTTTGTCTCAGTTTTGCCACTTTCAAAATGGCATGGATTAGTGCACTATTGTTACTACATATGACAGGCATTCAGATATAGTTAAACAGGCAATCCGTTGCCATTGGGGTATTCTTCAAAGTGACCAAAAATATAGTCATCTATTCAAAAAGACACCGAGATGTATATCTAGAAGAGGAAAATCACTAGGAGATTTCCTAGTAAAATCAGATATTAAATCACAACCTAAGACTCACCAAGAGAGACTAGGCACACAGCGCACCGGGACATTTGCTCGTTTGTCCTGTCAGAATTGTACAGCAATCATTAAAGGGTCTAGTGTTACCCATCCCACCCAGGGTACTGAAATAAAAATACAGGGTTTCCATAGTTGTAATAGTAAAAATGTCATCTATTTACTGAAATGTCTGTGTGGAAAAAGTTATGTGAGACAAACAAATAGGATGATTAATGTACGATTAAACGAGCAATAATCAGCTATGCGCAAGTACCAAAGTATTAACCAAAGAAGTACAAGAAAAAACTATTAACAGTTATGGTGAGACTACTATGGCGAGGCATTTCCAAGTGAGTGAGTGAACTAAGATGCTGTATATTTGAGGAAATGGTTGCTAGGGACACTAATCAGAGCCACTCTAAACTCCTGCAAAGGGAAGCATATTGGATCAATAGTCTTGATTCATTGATGCCTAAGGGGTTAAATAAGGCTTTTAATTTAAAGGGAACCTGTCACATAGATTATGCCCCCCTTACTGAGGACAGAACAAGCTAGTGTCAGACCTGCTGTTTCCAGCGCTGTGTCCCTTATTTTGTAAGACGCAATAGTTTTAGAGCATTTAATGATCAAATCTTATTCATGAGCAGGTGTTATCCCCGCCCACCTGGCAGGTATTCACATGTTTCTACCTATTCAAAGTAATTGGTTTATCAGTTGAGGTTGGTGGAGCTAGCCTCAAGTGGGCAGGGTTTTAAAAAAACTGACTCTTTGATTCTTTTCTGGCTGAAAACTGCAGATTTGAGCACTAAATACTCAAAAACTACAGCATCTTACAGAATAAGGGGCACAGCACTGGAAACAGCAGGTCCGACACTACCTTGTTCTGTCCTCAGCCAGGGGGGCATAAACTATGTGACCGTTTTCTATGATAAAGTAATAATGTTTTAACATGTATCTATAGGTGTAGTTGTTACTATGTATTGCATGATGAACAGGTGGTAGATAATGGAGCTATTTAAATTAAGGTCTCAGACATGGGCGGAACATGATTGAGAAAGAAAGCAGAGCCTTTCGAAACGTTGCGCTGCTGCAAGATGCAGCTAGCTAATGCTGCTGTCACCTCTACAGCTACATTGCTGAAAGAAATAAACTGATTGTCAAGTTACCATTGAAAGGATGGACACAAAGCACCGTCAGGTTTTTCTCTATTATATTCATTTTTGAAACCAGTGAATTGAACTAGTGAATTGTTTTGCAAATATAGAGATAATAAAAGTAATGAAACAAGCCTTCATGGATTGTTGTTTATGACACGCTCCCTAAGAATTGGCACAGAAAAAAGTGTTGAGGATCTCGGATGATGCTCCAGTTTTTGTCAGACGCGGCCAAAGACATTATTTTTGTCGGACAATATGACAAAAAACTGCCGCAGTGTGTTTCATAGATCTGGCCCAATGTTTCTAATCAGTACAATAGTGAAGTGTCAGCACACTAGCGTAGTACACAAAAGTTACAATTGCTATCCAATGTGAATTACACATGTGATTTTTCCCCTTTCTATTTTAAGCCGGGTAATTTTTTTTTTGGGTATTTAACTTAAAATTTTCCCGGAGAAAGTAATAAAATTTTTAAATTAAGCAAAATTATTTGGGACCCAGGAACATTTATAGAATTTTGTGAGAACTTAATTATAACTATTTTCACCCAAACAGAACAAGGACTGTCCAAAAAAACAAAAAAAGCGTTTGGAAATTCTTTTTTTCCCCCAAATAGAAAAATTGTCACTATTTTTTTAAAAATCTATTTAATATCCTGAATTTTTACAGAAAATTTATGGTTTTGGACATGTATGCGATTAAAAAAAAACAGATTTACAAATTTCAATAGGGCCAATTACAATGTTGTATAATCAGCCACTTTTCCCAATTAAAAAAGGTTTAACATATCTTAATTTTTATTTTACCTTGCCTGGTCCCAAGCCCCTAAACAAGTTTTCCCCAACTCCAGACCTCAAGACCCCCCAACGGGGTCATTTTTTTTGGGCCTTTCCTTGAAATAAAAAAAAAGAGGGAATTTTTAATTTATTGGGGGGAAAGACCCCGTTAACCAGCGTTTCCCCTGTAACAACAGGGGAGCGATGTCTTTTTGTCTAAGTCCATAGGGAATTTCCCACCATCCCCTCTGTATGGCCGCTGGTTTTTCCATTCGTCGGCGCCCAAAATGCATACAGGACCCCGTACGAAAGCCCAAGTTAGGGCGGACGAAGGGGAACCCCGGAGACCGAGGGGGAGGCTGTCAGGGGCGGGGCGACTTTTTTCGGGAGGCCCCCTCCCCTTTTAAAGCTTGCGCATACGATACACCTTAATCTTATAGTGCTTCCCATGTGATTTTCCCAAATCGTATCAACGAAGTATCCAAAAACCCAAAAAAAAACCAAAGAAAAAAAACAACAAAAAAACCCAGCAATTAGAAGGGGGCTTTTAGACTAAAACCCTCTTTAAATTCCCTTTTTCGGGGCCCAGAGCCCCCCAAACAAAGAAACCCCCGGGGGCCTCCCTTTTTTTCAGTTTTTTTGTAACGTTTTTATCTATTAGTTACTTTCCCCAAATTTTTAACCCCCAAGCGCATCTTCTGTGTCTGGGGGGCGCTGGTTATATTAGAGAAAGAAAATAGCATAGTTTGAAAAAACCGTTACAAAAAAACTGTTAAAAAGGGGAAAGGCATTTTGGATTTTCTTTTGGAGGTCGGCCCCCGAAAGGCTTTTAAATGAGTTTTTTTAGCCCAAAACCTTTCTCTAATGGGGCCGGTTTTTTTTGTTGTTTTTATTTTTTGTTTTTTTTTAAAGGGTTTTAAATTGGAAAATTACTTTGAAAGGGAGGAAGACCAGGGGTTCAGCAAATAAGATGATGGCTGTATCTTTACTGCCATGTTTTTAGAAGGGAAGGAGCCTCCCCGAAAACTTCCCCGGGCACGTGACAGCTCCGCTGGGTCCCCGATTTCCCCCTTCCGTCCGCCCTAACTTTTGGGGCTTTCCCGGGTTCCTGTTTCCCTTTTAAACCCCGACAAATGGTATCTCCCCACGGGGCCCCTAATTTTGGGGAGGTAAAGTCTTATGGCTTAGAAAACCCAAAGAAAATCGCTCCCGGGTTGTTACGGACTCGCTTTTTTGAACGGGGTCTTCCCGAATTTTAAATTTTAATTTTCCCCTTTCTTTTTTTTTTTTTAACATTTTTTCCTACATTTTTTTGGACTTTTTAATGCTTTTGGGAATTGCTAAAAAATTTAAAAATTTTATAGGGCCCCATAACATTTTTTTGGGAAATTTTCTGGGCGGGGAAAATTGGAGCCCGCAAGGGGTGCCAGGGGGGTCTAAATAGTTTTAAATTATGGCAACATATTTTTAAATGGTTCGGCTTTCCTTAGCTTCTGCACAGGTGATAAAAATATTGGGCATGCTTTTCTTGGGTTTTATCCAAAAAACATGACCTGTCGGTGGGTCATGAGGATGGAGTTGGAAACACTGACCTAAACGCAGCAGACAGCCTCAGCTTCAGCCAACGGCTACATCCCATACCTAGGCAACTGGACATCTCCTCTTTTTCTCTTGACAGCAGTCCCGGCCTTCCTGGATCCAGCTGTGGCTCTTCTCTTCACCTCCACTGGTGGTGGTTCAGTGCTGGGCAAACATTATATCAGACCGTTGCTATTAAAAAAAATCATCCTCAATGTACCCTGCTGTTTAAAGGTTCCTACTATTTCCTTCTAATGCTGATCTATGATGGACCCTGATCCTGAACTCAACTTTGTTCATGGATATCACTACTGCCTGGTTCTTGTCTGGTACTTGTTTTTCTACTTCTGAGCCCAGCCCGGGGGCATAACTATAGTTGTAGACATAGCACCTCATATAGGCTCAGAAAATTGTTCCTTTTTTGGGGGAATAATAAATTAGAGGATTTCTGATCCCTTACAGTACATTGTGGGTTTTCTTTTATACAGTGCTATTATTTATACCTTTAATCATTGTTACTTATGCTACCGTTGAAGATTCTTGTCATTAGGTGGCGGTAGCCCATTTCATTGTGTTATGGGGCTATGAATCCTAGATATACCCCTGTTTCAGTTTTTACTTTTTTCCTATAGGTCTCAAGGTAGGAGGGCCCTATGGAATGCAGTCACACATTATAGATTACATAGGGGGGGTGTTTCCCACCATAAGTAGGGGAAGATTTCTCTTCCCCTAGTGACATTTGTCATTGGCCATGATTGTAATGGACACTCTGATGTGCAGCCAAATGACCACCCCCGGGATAATAAAAAAGCACAGCTATTTGTCTAATATTCATCTATTTAAAAAAAAGACCCAGGCGCCCTGTACCACCCATACGATTTAGGTGTTATTTATTATGTCTCTGTCTCTTATGGTTACTTTGTGGTAATAGCCCACTAACCTTAGAAGGGACATTGCATTTGGTTTGTTAAAATTAAGGCTAGAACATTATGGCAAAGCCTTTATTTTATTTTTTATACTAAAATTGGTTAATCTGTGATGCTATGTTTTATTACTATTATTCCAGTAAAGACTATGGCTATTTAAGCACCCACTATATAGTTGTATGTCTATTTATTTTAAGTATGTTCCATGTATGACATGTAATACCATGAATACAGCCCCATCTTATGCTTTGGCCTGTTACATTCTGACTGCTCCCATGGTGATGACTACAGCCCCTTTTTAAACGACTACACTCCATCCCCAAACACATTGCAGCCAAATTTTAAACTTTTCCCGGGGCCCCAATTGAGGGATCCTCAGAAGTTTTTTCCCTTCTTTTAGGGGGGGAGGGTGAAGAACTGGGAGATTCCTTAGATTCTGCACTCCAGTCTAACCAGATTGCAGTTTATAGAACCCCAACCCATGCGTGACCATAAAACCCGAAAGGGAAATTTTGGGCGAAAATTTATGGGGTAAATCTTTTATTCAACCGTAAAATGTAAGAATTGTAACATTCTTGAATGGGAAAAATGTGTACAGAGATTATCTAGATAGTCAGGCTGTGAGGAGTTTAAAAAGAAATACGGGAAAAATAATACAAAGTGAATAAACATTAGCCATTAACCAGGAGTTTTTTTAATTTTTGAAAATTAAAAGTATATGAAAAAATGTATCCTGAAATTTAGATGAAATAAAAGATACCAGCATGCTTGACACTTAAACAATGCTGTGTTTTCCTATTGTGTACAATACTACAAAGCTCAACACACATGAGTCTACAGTGAAGGCTTTGCTCCCTGGCTCTATTATGACACAGTCCACAGGAAGCTAATCACTCACACAGCTGTCAGCAAGGATGAACCTAGCAATCATGCTTTCCTCCACACTGTTCGAACTTATTGCCATAAAAAAACACCATAATGCATTGAACAACTGTTTAAAGCTTCACAGTAATACATGGTTTTTCTTCCTTTGTGAGATCGTCTCTCCTACAATCAAATTCAAAGCTCTTGGGCTCATGTTACTTCTACTCTTTCTTGAATAAACACTTAAGACACATATACAGTATATGCATATATAAACAGTGGATACTTGAAAACACATGATATACATTTACATATTACATACAATCATATACATGCAGATTACACACATAATTACATAATATATCATATACTATATATGTTCCAAAAATACAACAAAAATGGTAAGCAAGTCCAAAAATTGTGAAATAAATGGAGTAGGTGGCCGCTGCCTTGGGTGCAACACAAATGCAAACACATGGAAGTAAATCAGCAGCAATCTGAAGAACCCAAGCAACAGATAAAAGTATATGAAAATTTGAGGCTTTTAGTGCACGTTTTTGATCAAAACTGTGAGGGTTCATGCAAAGTGGCCTCAGTTTAGGCCTCTGTTTAGGCCTCCATACCTTTCAGGGCATGCAGGTCCTAGCTATAGTCTGGTCTGCTTGAAAACACCTGAATGGATAGATGTAGTCAGTGTCGGACTAAAGTTCCTTGGGCCCAACAGAAGAAATATTATATTATATATTCCTCAATCTCTAGTACATGTGCATGGCTACTTTTAAGTATTTTTTGCAAGTCCACTTTAAAAAAAAATTACTACATATGCAGGAAATAGGATATCTAATAATTGGTTCTGATGTCAGCTCTAAATGAGGTTGTCTTCTAACAGACCACTGGGGCCCTGATATATTAGGGGTACATCATTGTGTCAAAGCTTGGGCACACTTGATGTACTGGCTCTAGTACAGATTCTGGTACTCTGGTTGGCCAGTCAAACAAAAAAAGCCAACAAAATGGTCAGCACATCCATAAATTACTAAATAAGATTAGGTTCACACCACGTTATTCCTTGGAGGTATCCATCAGGGTACTGGATAAAAAGGTACATTGCCGGATACTGCGGCATAGCTGTGACAGTCCCATAGACATTAATAGAACAAACATATATGTGCTCTATTTGCAGGTAGTATATATATTTTTAAGTGTCTTTTATTTTTTACGCCATTAGTGCACTTAGAAATTTAGTAGCGATTTTTCACATTTTCAAAGAAACATTTTTAGGAATCTGTCCAGTTTTGACATGGCTTTGACGGGCCTGTATGGTACATCCCCATAAATAACTCCATTTAAGAAATTTCACCCTTTAAAGTATTTAAAAGTGCATTTAGGAAGTTTGTTACCCTCTAGGTGTTTTACAGAAATTGAAGCAAATTGAACGTGAAATTTAAAAATGTAACTTTTTTTGCAGATTTTCAATTTTAATCAATTATTCAATGGAACACAGTAGATCGTACCAGGGAATTGCAAATCAATATTGCTTCTTCTGATTTTGCTGTTTTTATAGATATCTAATATGTGGCCCTATTGATCTAATTGACTCAACCACAAGCCTTAGAATAGGAGGAGCACTTACTGGATTTTGGGGTGTCAATAACATTAGGATTTCCTTTAGGTGCCATTACATGTTTGCAGACAAACTAAGATGCTAAAACTTAATAAACACTCCAAAAAGCCGTAATTTGAATATTTCAAGGGGTTTAATGGGTATATAGAACCCTCAGATGTTTCACAGATTTTTTTAGTGTTAGGCTGTGAAAATGAATTTTTTTTTCACTAATAAGCAGTTTTAGCTGAAAATGTTTATTTTTCACGAGGAATTCTAAAAAAAAGACACCAAAATTTGTTACGCATTTTTTTCTAAGTTGGGCAATACCCTATATGTAGGTGTAAACTACTGTTTAGGTTTATGGCAGGGCATACGAAGGAACACTTTTCGACTTGTGAAATGCAGATTTTGGTGGGTGACATGTAGCATTTGCAAAGCCCCCAAAGTACCAGAACAGGTGAAACCTTCCAGAAGTTGCCCCATTTTGGAATCAACACCTCTCAGTGAATTCATATAGAGGTGTATTGTACAGTTTGAATCCACAGGTGCTTCACCTTTTTTCTAGCATTGGGCCATGAAAATGGAAAATAAAAAGCAGTTCAGCCACTGTTTTTTGTGCTTAATTTTTACAGTGTTCGCCATAAATGACAGGATAACTTTAATATGTGGGTCGATATCACAAGAATATAAATGCTATATATTTTTTAATGTTTTATTATTTTTCCACAGTAGAAATGCTTTTGTAAAAAATTTTGTTTTTATGATGTCATATTCTGACTGCCATAACTCTTTATATTTTTCTGTACATGGAGCTACTTGTTTTTGCGGGATCAGTTGATGTTGACATGGTGGACATGTTTTACTTTATTTGTTTGAGTTTTTAAAAAAATTTTTAAATGTTTTATTTTTTTTACTTGTCCAAATAGGGAAGAAAAGTATGCAAGAAAAGGCAGGCACCACTGAATAAAATAAAAAAAATTAAAAATGGGTTGCAAAAATAAGTGCGTCTAAATACAAACATGTAGCAAGGAAGAAAAAGAAGGCACACAATGATAAGGAAATGCACATCTAAGAATATGAAAAATATAAACCAACCTTTCATGCCATTCAAGACTACACTACATGATGTAATAAAAACAATTACAAAACATTGCAATCAAACAGCACCGTATATAAATGGGAGTATAAACCCCTGACATGCACAAGAGATAATGACAATTTGACAAGATAAAGACAATGAACACCAACAAAAGCAAAAATAAATATAAACATAGAAAGGATTAGAAATATCTAAAAAGATAAGAAACAGTGTAAATGAACACCAAATATCATGCTAGAAAATCTAAGCACCCTAAGAATGTGAAGGGCTCAATGCATTAAATATATAGCATATTTCTAAAAAATAAATAAATAGCATGTTAAAGTCAGGGGTATGATCCCTAATTCCCAAGTCATATCTCTGCCATGGGGCAACTTGACTATAATGTTTTTTCATTATTTTTATTACATCTTGTAGCATCATGAAATAAAGGTTTGGTTATACTGTTCATATTCTTGGGTGCGCATTTCCTTATCATAGGGATCCTTATTTTACTTCTTTGCTAACCATAGGGAAATACACTCAGAGATCATTAGATCGCTGGTGTAATACAATGCAGTACATCACTGTATTGCATTGAACTGTATGCTGTAAATCATCACATCCAGCGGTGCAAAAATTAAAAGGTATGTCTAGTGGAAAAAATATTTTCTGAATATCTCTTTCAAAGTAACTTAACATCAGAGGGAGATGAATGAAGTCTCAGATAAGCCATTTGAGACATTTTTTTTGCTTACTAGACAACTCCTTTCAAATATTTTATATAGTTCTTTATACTTACAGGCAATGTAGTGTGCTCATTTTTACCATCTATGGACACTCCAGATATTTAGGTCAGGTATACCTGAAGTGTCCCCATCTTGAGTTCTGCTTGGATCTTTTATATCTCGAATGTTTGTTCTGCCTCCACCAGAGACACCCTCTTACTTTTGTGATAAAATAAACTTTTGAATATCACATCTGCCAGGTTGAAAATGCAAATACAGAACTATGGTTTGCCACTCTATGAATATGTTTACATGAACACACTATGGCACACAGGTGTCAACCACAAGGCCCGCGGGCCAAATCCGGCCTGCGGCCTTGTGTTTTCCGGCCCGCCATGATCTCCCTGACTCCGCACGGCTGTTTTACCACAGTCAGCAGCTACACGCTCATTGCAGCTGCTGGTACAGGAAGAAAGCAGGAGGGATCGTTTCCCTCCTAACTTCTCCCTTTGTATGTACTGTGCTCGGTGAGCACTGTACATACATACAGCGTCGCAGGGGGCATGATGCATCGCTTTACTCACGTCCCCTGACGTGACGCCACGCTGGGTCTCCTCGTTCGGCAGTCTCTGCCGCCGAGGAGATCCCTGGGAGCTGCGTGACGGTGTAAGCGGCGTGACGTCACGCCGCTTACACTGTACACCAGCGCCAAGAAAGGGCCGCGCTGCACTGACCACCAGGTGAGTAGTTTTTATTTTATAATCATTAGGGGGGCTATATGGGGCATCTACAGGGCTATTGGGGGTGCTATGGGGCATCTACATGGCTACTGGGGGGGTTATGGGGCATCTACATGGCTACTGGGGGGCTCTATGGGGCATCTACATGGTTACTGGTGGGCTCTATGGGGCATCTGCCTGGCTACTTGGGGGCTCTATGGGGCATCTGCCTGGATACTTGGGGGCTCTATGGGACATCTGCCTGGCTAGTGGGCGGCTATATGGGGCATCTACCTGGCGACTGGGGGGCTATATGGGGCATCTAATGCTTTGGGGGGGGATAGGGGCATCTACATTGCTACTTGGGGGGCTATGGGGCATCTGCCTGGCTTCTGGGACTATGTGGGGAATCTCCCTGGCTGAAGGGGGGCTATGTGGGGCATGTACCTGGCTACAGGGGACTATGTGGGGCATCTCCCTGGCTACAGGGGGCTATGTGGGGAATCTCCTGCTGCACGGGGCTATGTGGGGCATCCCTGGCTAAAGGGGGCTATGTGGGGCATCTCCCCCGGGTACAGGGGGGCTATGTGCGGGGATCTCCCTGGCTTCAGGGGGGCTATGTGGGGCATCTCCCTGGCTATATGGGGCATATTACCTGGCTGCAGAGGGCATATTACCTGGCTACATGGGGCAACTACCTGGCTGCAGGAGGCATATTACTACCTGGCTACAGGGGGCAAAATACCTATCTATTTACATAGGCAGATATAACTGTCATCTACAGGGAGCTTTATACCCACTTATCTACCTACAAGGGTCATATGTACCTATCTACCTATGGGGGGCAATATATTCTTCCTGGTTGCCCTCGAAGGGCTAATTATAATAGCAATACTGTACAAATGTAACAGTTAAGGAGAAGTTTCATTTACACAGTTCTAAAATTATGTTGGCCCTTTAAGGTACGCCGTGAGGCTGATGTGGCCCCCGGTAAAAACGAGTTTGACACCACTGCTGTAGCACCTTTCTTGCGCCTGGATGCCATCTTGGACCGTCCTGGGGGGTTTCTTCAGCTCGCGGGTCTCTGCGTTGGTTAAACGGATGGCAATCAGATGCAGTGTTCCGTTTAAAACTGGCCGCAGTCAGCTTTATTAAGGCTCAGGATACAGGTACAAAATAAACAAACAAAAAACCTCGGCCATCTAGCCACTACCTAAACTCGTTAAGTAGAGAACCTTCTCTAACATGACCTGGACGTACTGTCCAGCGTCACACCACCGCAACTTATATTTCACCCAGTCTCCTACTGGGTTCCAGCTTTCCCTAAGCCTCTGGGCCAGTGCATCCTGCAAGCTCCACTGCCACTCCAAACTGCAGATGGTAGACCAGGCCCCCTTAAGACCTGCAGGTTAAGGGCTTTTATAGCCATCCAGGGACTGGCCCAAAACCTGGCCTGGAACATGGGGACGGTCTCCCACCCAACGCTATGACCGTCCCGGGAAAGGCAACCCATCACTAGCCGCATAGCAGCCATACTAACTACATGTGTAAGTAACCTAGGGTTACTGACGCAAAATGGTTGCCTTCCCCCACCGAAACCAGGACTTTGGTGGCACGTCTTCAGCAGGTCTCCTGCTGTATGCCACCTAGTGGCAGAACCCTGCGACTGCCTAAAGTCGCTCTGCTACAATACATACCTACCCACACTCATTACATTATACTTATCCAGTACGTATATAACTATATGTGCACATTGACAAGCATACACAGTCCATTCAGTAAAGTTGTGTACCGTAAGAAAGAAAGAGGGGAATCCTCCAGCCTTTCAATACAGTTCCAGAAACAAGCTTAGTACATATGTACAGTACCAAAAAACAAGCTAGTTAAAGAGATTAATTGCAAAGTCAAGTTAACCCACTAGCAAATAAGTTTGTACAATGTAAAACTACAGTTTGCAGCATGACCTGAACACTGATTAGGGTATGCTGGGAGATATTTTGAAATCTAGACTGCAGCCACACATCATGACTGCAAACAAGTGAATTTAAATGTAATGTGTCTTAGTCAGAAGGGAAATAAACAATGACTTTTAGGGCCACATGTATGAAAACTGTTTAGGTCTAAAACTCACTTTTTTGCCCATAGTAATCTAGTGCTATAAGTGCAACAGACTGTGATACCTGAATGTAATAGTGCAAAACACCCTGCCACTTGTATATTGTAGTGCCATATGCTGTGCCCCTGAATATTATAGTGCTACACACTGTGCCTCCTAAATATAGTACCACACTTTGTACTCCCTGAATATAAGGGCTTGTTCACACAACGTTTTAGATCCGTTTTGGATCAGTTTTCAACCTGCGAAAACTGGATGCAAATTGCATCCAAAAAGCGGATCCAGAAAACACAACAGCTGACCCTTTTTTGGATGCGTATTGGATGCGTTTTGTATGCGTTTTACAGATGCATTTTACAGATCCGTTTTTTCAATGCTTTATTTAATCAACCTATCAAACCGCTATTTAAATATAATATAACCTATCAATGACGAAGAAAAAAACCTTTTTTTACCTAGTGTCAATCAACTGTACATATACACCTATGATTTTAGAACCCCCCCCCCCCCTATTTTTTTTTTTTTAATCAGTGATATGCTGGGGGCTGTGGGACTGATGTTATCCTCCTCTCCTTTACCAAGGTAGAATGAAGGCATTTTCCAATAGCACATTGCATCAGAAAAATTTGCCCTCCCATTAAAATTTATACAAAATAAACCAGACATAATATTCAAATTTTTTAAATTTTAATTTAAAACCAATGCGTTTTCGGGTGCGTTTTTGGGATCGAAGGGATCAAAAACCACCCCAAAATTTTGCTGCGTTTTATCCGCTTTCGGTGCCAAAAGGCACCCTTATTTTCCAGGGGGTTTCTCTTGCAAAAAGCAAGAAGGACATGTCAATTCTTAAAACGGATCCGAAAAGTGGATCGGAAAAGGCACCGATCACTCGTTGAAAGCGATGTCTTTTTCCATTGAAAGCAATGTTAATCACACTGACAATTGTTAGATCCGTTTTGCGGATCCGTAAAACGGATCACAAAAACGTTGTGTGAACAAGCCCTAACAATACCAATACTCTGTGCAATTTACTAAATTGTATCCATGTCCTCAGGACACAAACACCATTAGGGCTTGTTCACAAGACGTTTTCGATCCGTTTTACAGATCCGTTTTTTTACCACTGAAAACTGCATCCGAAAAGCGGATCCGAAAAACGCAACAGCTTATGCTGTTTTGGATCCGTTTTGTATGCTTGTACCATGCTTTTTACGTATCCATTTTCCGGATGCGTTTTGATTTCTCTCTCAGGAACACTGTCAGCTCACCTGTGCCGAGCAGGAACACTGTCAGCTCGCCTGGGCCGAGCAAGAACACTGTCAGCTCGCCTGTGCCAAGCAGGAACACTGTCAGCTCGCCTGGGCCAAGCAGGAACACTGTCAGCTCGCCTGGGCCGAGCAGGAACACTGTCAGCTCGCCTGGGCCGAGCAGGAACACTGTCAGCTCGCCTGTGCCGAGCACTAACACTGTCAGCTCGCCTGTGCGAGCAGGAACACTGTCAGTTCGCTGGGCCAGCAGGAACACTGTCAGCTCGCTGGGCCGAGCAGGAACACTGTCAGCTCGCCTGTGCCGAGCAGGAACACTGTCAGCTCGCCTGGGCCGAGCCGGAACACTGTCCGCACGCCAGTGCCGAGCAGGAACACTGGCAGCTCGCCTGTCCCGAGACGGATCACTGTCACCGCGCCTGTGCCGAGCACTAACACTGTCAGCTCGCCCTGGGCAGAGCAGGAACACTGTCAGCTCGCCTGGGCCGAGCTAGGAACACTGTCAGCACGCCCTGTCCGAGCAGGACACTGTCACTCGTCTGGGCGAGCAGGAACACTGTCAGCTCGCTGGGCCCGTGCAGGATCACTGTCAGATCGCTTGGGCCTAGCATGAACACTGTCAGCTCGCCTGGGCCGAGCAAGACACTGTCAGCTCGCCGTGCCGAGCAGGAACACTGTCAGCCTCGCCTGTGCCGAGCAGAACACTGTCCAGCTCGCCCGTGTCCGCAGGAACACTGTCAGCTCGCCTGTGCCGAGCATGACACAGCTGTCAGCTCGCCTGGCCGAGCAGGAACACTGTCACTCGCACGCTGGCACCGAGCAGAGTAATCCACTGTCAAGCTCGCCTGGCCGCCAGCAAGAACACTGTCAGCTCAGCTCCCTCCGTCCGAGCAGGAACACTGTCACCTCGCCCTTGCCAGCACAACACTGTCAGCTCGCCTGGCCACGCTACCAGGAACACTGTCCCAGCTCGCCTGGTGCCAGCAGGAACACTGTCACTCACCTGTGCCCTGAGCAGAACACTGTCAGCTCGCCCTGGCGAGCAGGAACACTGTCAGCTCAGCCGTGTGCCGACGCAGGAACACTGTCAGCTCCGCCTGGGCCGTCATGAACACTCGCTCAGCTCGCCTGGTGCCCGAGCAAGAACACTGTCAGCTCGCCTGAGCCAAGCTGGAACCACTGTCAGCCTCGCCGGTGCCGAGCAGGAACACTTTCAGCTCGCCCTGTGCCGAGCAGAACCACTGCCACCCTCGCCCTCGTGCCGAGCACTAACACTGTCAGCTCGCCCTGGGCCGAGCAGCGAACACTGTCAGCTCGCCGCCTGGGCCCTGCAGCGCACTGTCGACTCCGCCTGTGCAGCACTAACACTGTCAGCCACCTGTGCCAGCAGACACACTGTCACTCGATCCGAGCCAGATCACTGATCAGACTCACCTGATCCGAGCAGGCAACACTGATCCTCGCCTGTGCCCGACAGGAACCACTGTCAGCTCGCCGTGCCAGCAGGAACACCTGTCAGCTACGCCCTGATGCAGAGCAGGTAACACTGTTCAGCTCGCCCTGCCGCCGAGCAGGAACACCTCCGATCCCTGCAGCCACGCTCGCCTCCGATCCCTGCAGCCACTCTCACCTCCGATCCCTGCAGCCACGCTCACCTCCGATCCCTGCAGCCACGCTCACCTCCGATCACTGCAGCCACGCTCACCTCCGATCCCTGCAGCCACGCTCACCTCCGATCCCTGCAGCCACGCTCACCTCCGATCCCTGCAGCCACGCTCACCTCCGATCCCTGCAGCCACGCTCACCTCCGATCCCTGCAGCCACGCTCACCTCCGATCCCTGCAGCCACGCACACCCACAGATCCCTGCAGCCACGCTCACCTCCGATCCCTGCAGCCACGCTCACCTCCGATCCCTGCAGCCACTCTCACCTCCGATCCCTGCAGCCACGCTCACCTCCGATCCCTGCAGCCACGCTCACCTCCGATCCCTGCAGCCTCGCTCACCTCCGATCCCTGCAGCCACGCTCACCTCCGATCCCTGCAGCCACGCTCACCTCCGATCCCTGCAGCCACGCTCACCTCCGATCCCTGCAGCCACGCTCACCTCCGATCCCAGCAGCCACGCTCACCTCCGATCCCTGCAGCCACGCTCACCTCCGATCCCTGCAGCCACTCTCACCTCCGATCCCAGCAGCCGCTCACCAGCACCTCCGATCCCCAGTGCGCTTTCAGCATGTTAAAGCGGATCACAACTTTGAGCAAATCTCTGCTGCGCTTCATCCACATCGCAAAAGCAGATCCCATTGTTTTCTATGGGGACTTCTGTTGCGTAAAACGCAACAAGAAATGACATGTCATTTCAAAAGACGGATCCGCAAAACACAGCACAGGAAAGCTCTCAAAAGCGCATCGCCGTTTTCTCGTGAGAACAGTGATGCATTTTTGTCACTGAAAGCTATGGAAATCACACTGACCATTGTTGGATCCGTAAGACGGATCCGTAAAACGGATCACAAAAGCATCGTGTGGACAAGCCCTTAAATGTAGATGGAACAGTTTTGTGAACCAGGTGTTAATTTAACAACCAGTTTGGAAGAGAATGTTTTTATTATTATACATTTTTTTTATTACAAATATGACTAGAAATAAAGCCATAGCTGTGTGAGTCATATCAGACAAGGTAATAAGAGTCATAAAGTGTCCATGTCCTTTTAAATTGCTTTCCCATCTTGACATCTTTCATAACAAATCATTAAATACATTTTCTTCAGCTACACTTCCATACACATGAAAGCAATGTTCTGCTTATCCTCTTAGACTAAATGTTTATAGAAAATGAAAATAATCATTTATCAGTAAACCCAGCATTGTATACAGATTCGATACAGACACTGCTTAAACTGAAAGACAAGGCTTATTTAAAGCAATTACATTTAATGTGTACTGTTTGATCTTTCATCATCTGCGCTATTTTTCAGTCCTCTACTTTTAAGTTCAGTCTGTCATTATTATTTAATATCATACGTTAAAACTGTAATTGACTTCTGTTAATAAAAAACATTTTTCCAGCTAAGTTCTATGAAAACATCTTTTGTTTTGCAGAAGAACATCTTTTATGAGGAGGAAGGCTCCGCAGTCTCTAATACCTTCATAATGAATATCCTGTCATGCCCTTATCTGGTAGTTGCTAATAAATATCCATAAGAACAATAGCAGCAAGAAACAACATGTCATGGGTTGCAAATCTATATCAGTGCAGATCCGGCTGAAGAGAAGCATAGAAATGATGAACAGCAGGATATGAAACAAGAATGTGATGCATACAATGAGAAAAACAATACAAGTATTTTATACTTAGTAAATATGGAAGCGATCACCCATTTGCAGCCATAATGACACAAGTCTAGGTTGTTTTCTGTTTGTTGAGAGATAATTGCTTGGTTTTGGTAACAAGATCAATTGTAAAAGGGACAAATGTTGACCTGGTAAAGCCGAGATATCTCTGATGAACTGATACAGGAAGATGGCATTTATGATTTATTATCGACTAGGTCATAAACATCCGATTGAATTTATATTTTGTCTATGCACAAACTCACTAAACATATACTTACCAGGTGGACAATGCAGGTTCCTGAGCATAGAAAACATAGAACTGACATAAATTTGTTTCCGTTTTTTACAAGTAATAACACAGTATTTCTCTGTACTTATATGCAAACACTACAGGTGTTATCCAATTGATGTCCAATAGTCAGCTGAGGTGGGGAGGGGGTTTATTACACTTTACCAAGATGCTGGATGCCAAGCACAGGCTTGGACTGACCCATAGAGGAGCAGGGGAAACTCTAGATGGGCCCTGAACATAGCTGGCATCTGGTCATTGTTGGTTGTTTTTCAGGGACAAAGGCTGAGAACAAGAGGCAGAAAACAAGAGGCAGAGTATAAGAGTAATGTGCAGCATGCATAGTCATGTACAGTAGCTGTAAAGTAGGCCCCAAAGAATCAACTCCACTGGTGGGCCCTGATAATCAACTCTACAGGTGGGCCCCAATGAATCAACTCCACTGGTGGGCCCCAAAGAATCAACTCCACTGGTGGGCCCTAAATCAACTCCACTGCTGGGCCCCAAGAGTCACAATTCTCTTCATGATATCTTAGCTGATTGCTTTAGACTTTCCCATGATGTTACACACAGAAGCAATATGTTTCTGGTGTGCATAAAAAAATACATCCACCTCTGTGTCTCAAATTAACTCAGATGTTGCCAATAAGCCTATCAGAAGATTCCAGAGACATGACATCATCATATGGGCTGTCCTAAATTGTTTAAAGACATAGTAATCATAGTGTATGGAAACATTGGACTATGCAGAAAGTAATAAAAATGTCTTAAAACATCTCTCTCTCATTATTCTGGCATTTGGCAAATATAAATAATTTTGGTTCCTAATTGACCTAAAACGGGTGAGGTTTATTGGGATTTCACATCAGATACTGAGAAAAAACCTGCATATGTGTCTTTTATATAGTGTATGTAAACTGCTGGTTCAACTGTATATATATATATATATATTTATATATATATATATATATATATATATATATATATATATATATATAATATATATATATAATATATACAATGTATATTATATATATATATATATAATATATATGATATTGTACAATATATATATATTTTTATAATATAAATATATATATATTATATATATATATATATTAGATAGATAGAATTATAGATATCATCTAATCTCATGTGCTGCCTATTGTCAGTGCAAAAAAAAAAGGAAGCTGCTGACAGAACACAATATTTTTTTGTTCCACAAATCTAAACTATGACAATCTGATATTCAGGAAAGCCTCTGCTTTCACTGGGTCTTCTGTTTTCTTCTGGGTCCTGTCACTGAAAACTTAACCAAATGGTGATGTCAGAAAAAGACACATGAAAATAGAAGACTGCATTATCAGACAACTTCTTCAACCTCTTATCTGACATCTTGTGTGCTACAATATAAGGACCACCACACTATGAAGTCTCATTCAAACAGTGCACCTAGTACAAAATCCATAGTTATTTAAATTTATTAACTTTACAACATATCAAAATTTTCAAAATATACTTGCGTTTAGTGTTCTCCTATATTATTTGCTGCCTGTCACGCTTGACATAGGAGGTGTGGTGGTCTCTGAAACGTTTGCACACAGGTGTGCGAGGCCGCCTGTCAGCCAGCTTCCCTGTGTCTCCAGTTGACCCGGGGACTCATTATCAATCTATAATGCAAAATTGAGCATGAATTGTGCTGTTGTAAAGCCAGACAGCGAATAATGCAGGAGAACACTAAGCGCAAGTATATTTTGAAAATTTTGATATGTTATAAAGTTTGCCTTTAAATAAATTTCAATAAAAATATGGATTTTGTACTAGGTGCACTGTTTGAATGAGATGGAGAGGAGTTTGGGAATGCTCTGTAGTCCACGCCAACCTGGTGCTGCTTTTTTAAAGAGAACCTGTCACACAGCTTATGCCTCCCTTGCTGAGGACAGCACAAGCTATTGGCTGACCTGCTGTTTCCACGCGGGCCCCCTTTTTCTGTTAGATCTGTATTTTTAAGTTTTTACCCTCAAATCTTATTCATGGCAGGTTTAGCCCCCCCCCCCAAAGGCTAAGCCCGGCCCACCGGGGCAGTTATTACATGTTTCTACCTTTCAAAGGGAAATAGGTCATCATTTTGAGGGGGGGCGGGGGCCTCAGGTGGGGGGGGTATAAAAAAAAAAAAAAACACTTAAAGGACCCCCGGCGAAAACTATTTGAGAAACAAATACTGAAAAACCCCGCATCTTACAGAATAAGGGACACAGCGCGGGAAACAGCAGGTTGTCACTAGCTTGTTCGTCCTAAAACCCCCAAACCTTTTTGACATTTCTCTTTAATTGGAAAAACTGCTGTATATACAAAGAGCACCACACTATGAAGCCCATGGCAGGCAGTGCCCTTTGTCGTTCATGACTTGCTTGTGAACTGTTTTACACTTGGTCCCCCCACTCTATGGCATATCTATTGTCAGCTGGTTGCCCTGTGCATTTGAACGTGGCCATATTATAACCCTCCCCTATGAAAATAACGAATTTCCCAAAATTTAACCTATGAAAGGGAAGTGATTTTCATTTATTTAAAAATTTTAATACACAGTTAAACAATTATTAGCCCTTCATAATCCCCAGAGTAACTGCCGTGTGCAGTACGAACAGCAGCTGGATAGACTGAAAGTGAATCAGTAAGGCCCTGGTGGGGAGGTTTTCCCGATTTGGGAGCAAATTTAAAATTTTCAAGCATCCCCCAACGCGTTGGGGGGGGGTGTGGTTTTGGTTTTGTGTGTTTTTGTGGGGGGGGGGGTTTTTTTAGGGGGCAAAAAACCCAAAAATGGAGGGTGGTCCCACAGATACGAATTGGGTTTTTTGTCTAGGGAATTAGGAGGGGCGGGGGGTACTGGAAGTCTTGGTCTTTCTTCCAAACCAATGCTAGACATTTATAGCTGTGTGACATGCCGCATTGTCTTGTTGAAAGATTCTATCCACCCCCCGGGAAAACTAAACATGTATGGGGTGTATGTAATCGCAAGAATATCACTTCCAAATTGGTTGAGAGTGCCCTCCACATGAATAAAAGGGGCCCCGATAATGCCCCTAAAAAAACCCCACCCAAACGCTTCCCCACCAAAAAAGTGTTCTTCCAGCAATGTTTGTAGGGTTCGATGGGGAAACAAAAAACTAACTAAAAGGAAAAGCAAACCCCTTTTCCCAAACAACGGGGGTCCAATTTCCCTTACTGCCAGGACAAATTGGGAAAACATTTCCACTGATGCAATTTGTTAGCAAAAGGTTTCCTCCTTCTGCTTTGGGAAACCCTTTTTCAATAGTATTTATAGAAAGTTGTTTTAGGAAAAAGTCTCGTAATCCCGGTTTTTATTCTGGTGGTGAGCTGCTACACTGGAGTATTTCAATAAGCCCTCATACACTTTTATAGTTGATGTCACCTCTCCAATCAGCAGTTACAAAATGCTGCTATTTGTCCAGTCATGACACACTTTCACCCCTGGAGCACATGAACAGTCCAGAAACGGCATAGTTTCAGGAATACTGCTACCATGGACCTGAAAGGCAATAAGTGTCCCTTTTACCCATGACAGCAGTGAATATGTGTGCAGACAGCCTATCCCATACTTTATATACCCACCAAGCCAGCTCACAACATGCAATTTTCTTTATAAGTTATGCACTGCTGATGTAGGAATTGGTCATGATTAAGTGATTTAACTGTGTATTTTCAACATATAAATGGTTATATTCATGTTTGTGTGACCATTTCATGCATAGTAATTTTAATATTGGGCAAAATGTTTCATACGAGAGCAGTGACGTTTATGGACATGGCCAATTATGCATGAGCTAACAAGCAGACAGCTGGAGCTTTAATCACAGAGATAAGTGTATGCTCCTCTGCCTTTTGTTAGAGTCCACCGTGCACCTTCACACTGTAGTCCACAATAAGAGTTCTCTTTCTACAGTACAGTGTTTGCAGCTAAACTGTGGTAGAATGCTTTTTGCCAGCCAGAAACCAGGAGCAAAATCAGTTCACAAATGCAACTGTATAACCTGAGACAATAAATAATAATATATAATAATATACAATAATAAATAATATATAATTATATAATATAGTAATATAATTAGGGATGAGCAATTATAATTGACAAAGTTGAAATCAGCACGATTTTTAGGCTGATCGGAAATTTCCGATCATGCGATATTTTAGGTGACAATCTGCAGATAATCTATTACTATTGCGCCCTTTTCGGCGCTTCCTGTCATTTTGGCGGCCAGCAAATAAGCTTATAGCATAGAGCAGGGTGAGCTGGGTGTGCGATGTCATGACTGTGATGTGTATGGTTTTCATTGGCTGGAAAAATCACATGACCTCGTTTTGCATAGAACAGCGTTTCCTGTTCAGCATCAGTCTTTCAGTGTCTAACACTAGAGCAAGACGTCTGCTGCGTGTTTCTCAATACAGCTCAGAGACACAGTTCTTCTCTTTATTCATACTGACAACTATGCTTTTAGCCTGTAAAAACATTAGAATATAGGTAGATTTGAGAATTTCAGTTCGTATATAGTTAGACAAAGGCTTTTAAAGAAGCATCTAGCGCTGTCTAGCCTGGGGGCGGACGGACGGACGGACAAACAGACAGGCTTTTGAAAGGAGGGTGCATATTGTGCAGCCCAGACTCTGCTTTGAACCTGCATTGAAATGGCATTTTTTTTTACCACTTTTTGGCCAGCACACCTCGCACCTGAGGTGAAATTGTACCTTTTATTTTGTGCGTCCCAGTTTTTTTCAAAGAGCCACCTTGTCATTAAATTTGGATACAGAAATTTTGTAGTAACTGTTGGTGTTTTTCATTGGTGCAAAAACCACCTTTTGTTATTCGTTTAATTTTAAAAAAGCTGTATTGCACGTGGTGCGGCCCAGTTTTTTCAAAGAGCCACCTTGTACTTAAATTTGGATACAGAAATTTTCTAGTAACTATTGGTATATTTAATTGGTGCAAAAACCACCTTTTCTTATCCATATAACTTTTAAATAGCTGTATTGCACGTGGTGTGGCCCAGTATTTTTCAAAGAGCCACCTTGTTCTTAAATTTGGATCAGAAAATTTTGTAGTAACTGTTGGTGTATTTCATTGGTGCAAAAACCACCTTTTGTTATCCATATAACTTTTACATAGCTGTATTGAACGTGGTGCGGCCCCAGTTTTTTTCAAATAGCCACGTTGTACGCCAAATTTGATAGAACAATTTTCTAGTAACTGTTCTCGTTTGTCTATTGCACTCGTTGAATCTCAGTTTGGCGCAGATAGCGCACTTGTATGATATTTTTGTTGAAACTATCAATTCCTAGTCCAAACTGGGCAATTGTAAATCCCTGGACTGAAGGAAGAACACTGTTGATTTTGTCTTACGGTTCTTCCACCGACCGCTTTCACAGGTATTCGCTAGAAAACAATTCAGTTTCAAATCCTGTTGGCTGTTGGAAATTAGAGGGATTTAAGAATAGTTGTGATTTGCCATCTTTTAATAAGAGACTGTCAAAAACTCTTGCATCCTTCTTAAATTTTTTTTCTTTTTTGAACATGGAAGAAATGCAGGTGGATAAGAAGGGGTGTAGGACATTTGGGGGTAAGGAACGAGAGAAAGGTGCTCCTTCCAGTGCTGGCGGGCAACACGAGCCAGCAGATCGTCGGTTGCAGGGACCCTCAGGCCTGTCATCGCTGGGTTAGGGCCCTGTAAATCTCAGTAACGAACAGTATTGCAATCTGTTCTTCAGTGGTTAATGCAACCTGCATCCAACAGTCTTACCTCCTCGTCCTCCCAGTCGAACACTTTTTAATCTGTGGGTCAGACAGGTTTAAGAGTCATGCTGTGGTCCAGGACAGGGATAGTCTATGTTCAGTTCAACTAAAATGATGGTTCGAAGACTCCTTTTTCCATCACTTTTTAATCTGTGGGTCAGGAAGGGTTAAGGGTCATGCTGTGATCCAGGCAGGCATAGCAAAGTCCAGTTCAACTAAATGGTGGTTCAAAGACACCTTTTTCCAGCACTTTTTAATTTGTGGGTCAGACAGGTTTAAGGGTCATGCTGTGGTACAAGACAGGGATAGTGAATAGTCTGTGAGTTTTTTTCTGTAACTCTTATTGCCTAAGTGTGTTGCCTAAGATGTAGCACGTATCCATTTGACTGTTGTGGATGTTAATTCCAGCTTCTCCAGCCCTGTTTTGGTGTAAGAATGAAGGTGTTGTTCCTCTCCCATAGACTTTAATGGTCATCGGCGATAATCTGTTATCGAGTACCGGATATCATCATGATAATTGCCGATATTGACTATCGAATCAATAACGATAGTTGACGCAATCGTTCATCACTAAATATAATAAATATATTCAGAGGAGAATAGAACTGATTTGAAGTTTCTTTCATCATAGACTTAGCAGTCATTGTTCTTTCTGTAAATTGTAATTCTGTCCATAGATAATTTTCCTGTTCTTATAATGTATTTAGGGTGATGAGAATAATGCATAACAATTTATACACAGAGATGTTTTAGTTTTTGCTATAGCCACAGAAACTATCCCTTAAACAGTAAAGCAGAATACACTATTCACATTACCTAGGTTTTTCTAATGATTTTTATAGAGAATATTGCCAATAATGTTTTCCAAAATGTGTAATCATTTTCTGACTTATAGATCAGTTTTCCATATGTTGAAGACATTTGTGTCCATTATTATTGCCACAAAGACTCATTAACAGTCACAGTAGTTGAGTTATTTGTGTGAATTCTGGGCCCGGGAGCTCTTTTGTTCAGGATGTGTATAAAATGTCTGTCATTACCGAGGGGTGTTATATTGCTGCACATGATTCTTTCAGGTAAGGCAAATGAATTGATCACTGTGTATTGAACCTTCTTTGCCGTTATCATTTACCGGTGCTATTCTTCAGTACTCTCAAGCAAAGTGGCTGTTAGAGATATAGCAGTCAACAGCTGTAACAGCCAAAAAGATAGGAATACTGGGAACGCTGTGATGTCTGTGCAATTGTGCAAGGAAAACATTTTTCCTTAGAGCAGATCACATAAACAACAAAATGATAGCTTAAAAGGCAGTAAAAGATTGCCTGTTAACTACATCTATATACAACCAGGCAGAACATGCTTCATGTGTTTAAAAACATTATGTGGAATATAAGAATTTTTCCGTCTCAAGAGAAATTTATTGTAAACCGCTCTGTATCTTTCACTTAATAAACTAATAAATCTCATCTATCCTAAACTTATCTGAAAACATGCAATAAATCATCTTCTGTTTACGAGATGAACTGTCAGCTGACAAAGTGTACATGCTGCCCATAGAAGTCTATGGAGAGAGGAGGGGGATGAGGAAGGAATGGCTAAAGAGAGGCAGAAAAGCACTCAGAGACTGTTGTATTAAGAATAGTATCTCATCCCAGTGCCGGATTAACATCCTGCACTTCTTAGTTATTTTCTGTAATCACCTCCATGATACTGCTGCTTCTGAGACTGTGTTCTAGAAACAGGGTAGGATGTAACCTTCTGTCTGTGCAGTGTGTGGGAGACATCATAGCAGCTAGTCTCCATCTCCTACCTCAGGGACATCTGAAGATTAGAGACATAGCTTTCAGAGGCAAATGGGATATACAAGTTATATCATGAGCATAAATAATAAAATTTCTCATGTACACAAACATAACAGCTTATCCTCAAAAACACTCTCAAAATTTCAGGTACACTTTAAGTTTTATTAACAGTACTTCTCTTGTTATTTTTTATTTAGTTTATGACTCCAATTAATAATACATTGCACCCTATAATGACTGCCGGATTACTTCTGTGAAATGGCATGATATCTTAACTATTACAGTGAGTCATTGGTTGACGTAATAAAAGCTAATAAATCTCCACTTTCTATTTTCTTACAAGCCATACACAAGCTCTGCTGGGCAACAAGGCCACACGAGGCTCTGTTGCAAATAGTCATTGCAAATTGCTGGTTTGCAGTGCTGTAATGTGGCTTATGGTGGTTGAAGCACTGTGGACAGGAACAGAATGCGAGTGGTCTGACAATGGACTTTTTCCCAATTACAAGGTTGTCAGATCTGCAGATATTGAAATGCTTTTTTTTGTCTTTCGCTTTGTTTTGGGTAAGAACAGCAGAAAGAGAACTGTAAGTAAGAAGAAAAAAATAACGCATCCAGAAAACCCTATCTTTGCTGCAGATATGAATTGGCTGTAATTGTTAGTTTATGCTAAAATTAATATAAGAGTTCATGGTTAATGATATATTTGTACAGAATGAACTATATCCTAGTGATAATATATGCACGGTTGTAACAAACTACCGAAAGCCATAAATAGGTGTCTATTACCACCTGCAAAAGTTGTGCTGCATAAATGATGCTGGTATTTGGTTTACAGGTCTGTTAAATACATAAATGAATATGCAAAGAAAAGCATTTGCTTACATGAACCCACAAAATGCCCTTTTCAACTGAAGGTACAGTACCTTCAATGCTTAGTGCTAAGAATAGAACTGTGTCAGACTGACAATTATACATTTTAACACCTTTGTAGCACAGCACAAAACAAGCTTAGAAGGAAAGATTTTCCAAAAATCCCTTATAGTCAGGACGTTTTGGCCTCTTATATGTTATTTTCTGCAGGAGAGAGGCAATACCGGAAAGGGTTGTGTGCAGGACTGTATTTGCCAGTAGGCACCCTGGGCAGGTGGCTCATGTGGCACAATTTTTGGGCAGCACATTTATTAGTGAAAATTTGTATTTATTTATTTATTTTTAATATTTTTAAAGTGTTGGCAGTTTTGCTGCGTGTTTATACTATTTCAATGGCTGGGAGTAACACACGGCCCAACATACCTGTGCTATGCATACTAGATGCACAACAAGAAAAAGTCTGCAAAGCATGCATACTTCTCTGAGCTTAATAAATATGAAGAAAAAACTTTGAGACTCTCGGTTCACATATTTTGATCAAAAGATGTTTAAGCTGCCCACGACTTTCAACGTGATCTCAAAATCGGGCAGTCCTATGCTATCTTTACCTCTCAATCGAGCCAATCAGGCCTCTCACTGGGTCAACCGACCTCCATTATTCAGAGAGAAAAAATAAAAAACACCCAACCTGCAAGCTGCCCTTCTTATGACAGCCTGTGAGAGTGGGCGGGGACAGAAACCCAAAATGGAAGCACCCCCTTCCTTCCCATATAGGTTAAAATCAATGTACACCAAGTATACCGTATGTTTCTGCACACAAAAACATTTCTGAAAAAAACTTTATGCAAATCTGGGTGCCACTGGCAGGGCTGCGGCACACATGTAATTATACATGTACGCACACAGACCGCCGCCAGCGGCACACTACTGCAAAAAGGGCAATACACTACGTGGAAATCCCTAAAGAAGCATTTATGCTATCTATCATACATGAAAAAACTTTGAGACTCTCGGTTCACATATTTTGATCAAAAGATGTTTAAGGGCTTGCCTTTGGATTTCCACGTGATTAAAATCAGGGCAGTCAAATGCTGTCTTTACCTCTCAATCGAGCCAATAAAGGCCTCTCACTGGGTCAACTGACCTCCATTATTCAGAGAGAAAAAATAAAAAACACCCAACCTGCAAGCTGCCCTTCTTATGACAGCCTGTGAGAGTGGGCGGGGACGAAACCCCAAAATGGAAGCACCCCTTCCTTCCCATATAGGTTAAAATCAATGTACACCAGTATAACGTTTTGTTCTGCACACAAAAACATTTCTGAAAAAAACGTATGCAAACCCTGGGGGGCCACTGGCAGGGCTGCGGCACCCCATGTAATTTTTACTGTACACACCCAGACCGCCGCCAGCGGCACATTTCTGAAAAAAGGGAAATTTACACTACGTGGAAATCCCTAAAGAAGCATTTATGCTATCTATCATACATGAAAAAACTTTGAGACTCTAGGTTCACATATTTTGATCAAAAGATGTTTAAGAAGCATAAATGCTTCTTTAGGGATTTCCACGTAATAAATATAAAGAGCACAGGAAAGCTGGGTCCACGGCGGTGTGCTACTCTCAGCCATTCGCATAGTATAAATACATAGCTTCGTTTGGTGCCTGTTACTGACACCTTCTATTCTCTGCAGGGAAAAAGTATGGGCACACTCCTACACAGAGATATAACTTGGGCTGGGTTCAAGACCTCAGTTGCAGGTATCTCTTGGGAAATCTGACAAGGTATCCCGATGGACCCCATGCCTGACCCATAGGGAATAACAGTGAAAACATAGTTCATTTTGGACTACATTTGCTCTGATCCCTCACTGTAAACACTTTCTGTGCCAGACAAAATAATGCAGTTGACCACGCTATTTTTTTTTTTAGGTATAGAAGTCATTTACGTTTGGGGAAATTGACTATGTGTGCACTGTTATTCCCTATAGATCAGCCACGGGATACCTTTTCAGATACCTGCAATAGAGGTTTCTAGCTATGGGACATGATACATTTTCTTGCTGGAAGATTCCATCCGCCACAAGGAAGACAATCAGCATGTATGCATGTGTGTAATCTGCAAGTATGGATTCATAACTAAATCAGTTAAAAACGCCTTTCACATGGATGAGCGGGCCCAGAGAATGCCACAAAAACACTCCCCACCGGAGTGTGTTCTCCTAGCAGTGGTTACAGGGAGATTATTCTCTTCTGCTTCTCACCTGACACGACAATGTCCATCCGTTCAATGAGGCAGAAAACGTGATTAATCACATCTGGTAGTTCCTTCGTTTTAATTGGGAGCCGATTCACTGTCGCCCACATTCATTCCCCTCTCACATCAATGACACATAAGGAGACATGTATGAAGGAAGGCGATTCGAAGTGAATTTAAGTGCATTTTATAGGAGACTTTTTTTATTTTTGGATATTATATATTTTTATATTAATTTTATATGATAACATTTTTTATTAAATTTAAATAATAAAATTTTATATATCGTATATACTCGAGTATAAGCCGACCCGAGTATAAGCCGAGGCACCTACTTTTGCCACAAAAAAAAAAAGGGAAAACTTATTGACTCGAGTGTAAGCCTAGGGTGCAAAATGCAGCGGCTACTGGTAAATTTCAAAAATAAAAATAGATACCAATAAAATTACATAGGCAGGTATATGTCCCCCATAGGCAAGTTATAGACAGGTTTATATCCCCATAAGTAGTTATAGGCAGGTTTATGTTCCCATAGGTAGTTATAGGCAGGGTTATGTCCTCATAGGTAGTTATAGGCAGGGTTATGTCCCCATAGTTAGTTATAGGCAGGGTTATGTCCCCATAGGTAGTTATAGGCAGGGTTATGTCCCCATAGGCAGGTTATAGGCAGGTTTATGTCCCCATAGGCAGGTTATAGGCAGGTTTATGTCCCCATAGGCAGGTTATAGGCAGGGTTATGTCCCCATAGGTAGCTATAGGCAGTCATGTCCCCATAGGCAGCTACAGGCATTCATGACCCCATAGGCAGTTATAGGCAGTCATGTCCTCATAGGTAGCTATAGGCAGAGTCATGTCCCCATAGGTAGCTATAGGCAGTCATGTCCCCATAGGTAGTTATAGGCACTCATGTCCCCATAGGCAGTCATGTCCCCATAGGCAGTTATAGGCAGTCATGTCCCCATAGGCAGTCTATAGGCAGTCATGTCCCCATAGGCAGTTATAGGCAGTCATGTCCCCATAGGCAGGCTTTAGGCAGGGTTATTTAAAAAAAAAAAAATACAAGTACAGTACTCACCTCGGTCCCTCACCGCTCCGCCTCCTCGCCGCTCCGCCTCCCGGCCGCTCTATCTTTTTGCCGGCACAGAGCCCGTGATGTCATCAAGCTGCGTAGGCAGCGTGATGACGCGCGCTGCCTGTGCCGGAAACTCCGGACAGCCGCGAGTCTGCGGCCGTCCGGAGTCCACTGCGGGGCAGGGAGTGCTCGCTCTTTGCTCCGCAGTGCTATCTCTTCACTTGTGTGCGCTCCATGTTTAGTCGCATACAGGGGAAGAGATTGCCGACAGCGCCCGGGCCACGGAAGTGCCTGGAGGCTGTCGGCTGTAATCGGCAATCAGTTATATGCGCTCCCTGAGGAGCCGTATATCGGTGATTTGTCCCTGCCGGCGTTCGGGCCATCGCAGCGCCTGATCGCCGACAGTGACTCGAGTATAAGCTGAGGTCGGATTTTGCAGCACATTTTTGTGCTGAAAAACTCGGCTTATACTCGAGTATATAAGGTAGATTGAAAATTATCAAAAATTACTTTTTAATATTGTACTGGTGTAAGCTGAGAAATAATGGACATTTTTTGCCCTAACGGCAAATCTAGCTCCACTTCAACTCCTCAGGCTCAGGCACCACATTGAAGTAGGTCTGCCTGTCGGAGCAGTAATGCGCCTAGTTTTGCCGAACCATATTCATATATACATTATGTGTGGTGCGACACCCTCAGAACGCCCCTCATGTTAGGCGCTTTAAAAAGTGTTGTGTTTTACGAACAATGCACCTAACACATTCGCCAGGCACATTAGACATCGTAGCCAACTCACTTTGGCGCATTTGACGCCAGAAAAGGGTGAAAAACCCAATCATACATGTCTTCCATGGTGTTTTGCAGTTTCCACATTGCTTATGCAATGGTGCTATTTGTCCACTTGATACACACAACAGAATGCGAACAGTTCACAAACTGCTCAGTTTCAAAATACTGCCACCCTTGGTCCAAGAGCCAATTTTCATCCCTTTTTGCAACTCTGATAAGCTGACCCTTTAATCCATAACAGCACCGATGGATCTGTGTGCAGACAGCCTATCACAGACTTTGTATACCCACATCACCACATATAACCTCATGAGCTATGTGCGGCTGATATCAAGAGTAGGATGTGGTCCTAATAATGTGACTCGACTGTGTATTAAATGTACAAAATATTTTAAAGACATGGGAATAAAAAGCTGCCATGTTTCTATGGTTTTAAGTACTTCCAAGGAAAACAAAAAGGCTGGTGAGGAGTAATCCATTAGATATCAGAGATGCTCCTATGAGCCACCACACAGCTGAAATGTCTATGGCCAACTTTCTACAAGTCATATAATGGAACTGTTAAAGAAACAGCGCTCTTTGGTTTGAAAACCGCTTCTCCATTTGTATTCAGTTCCACTGCAATGAGTATCTTAATTAAGTTTTGCATAGTGTCTATTGAAATAATTGTCATATCCATGGGCTACTGAGTGAGAGCTCTCTGCTGTAGCTGATAAAATGGGAACAGAATTGGGAACCCTTATATTTATTCAGAATGCCAGAAGGATATTTGAAAAGGGGCTGTTCAGCCAGACAATGCCTTTTAATGTTGGTAAAATACTTCTAGAAGAATTGAGGGGATTAGAAAATGAAAGGACAACATAATTATATATTAAAAATTAATTTAAATTGACAAAACAATACAACTTTAATTGAAAACAGTATCATGCAAACAATTTCAAATTTATAATAAGTGGAAAGGACAGTACAGCGTTAATATTTGCATTGCATTTTAATAAAAAGGGGCTGTGTTACACGTTAAGTTATTTTACATATGAAAATGTCTTTCGTCCCCTCTGCATTAATCTAACTCCTGTGCCTGCTGTGAGGAATTAAGTATTCATTAATTTAATGCCTGCCTGGAACAATTAATAACAGCCTCTGATCACAGGCATAATTCTAGAGAAAGTGCTTATTTATGAGGCCAGTGCACAAATAGAGAAGATTCTGCTGGTACATTATTTAATGAACCGGAACATTCTGTAACATGTAGGAAAATGACAGCAAAGTGACAGTAAATGTAAAAGATTCAGGTACAATGTCAATTTATTCTTCTAAATGAATGTAATATATGAATCTCAGACCTTCATGCAATACGTTTTCTACTTCTTATAAGACATTGCCTGGAATGGAATTGTTTATTATGAGGCCACATCTATTTTTCGATTTTTTTTATGTTGTTGTTAGAATTGTTTTTCTATTCTGGGATTGCATTAAATGTAATCATAAATACACAAGCTTTTCTGCTATATACCAAGACTGAATGATGCAGCTTTAAAAACAGCACAAATGCAGGTAAATTCTATTTTAATTTGTTATAGCTATATCTGATATGTCTATATGGGAATTTTGGAGTTCTGTAGCAGAGAAGCAGGGCTCAAAGCACTTTTAAGATACACTACTCACCAAAAGTTAGGGATATTTGGCATTTGGATATCTTGACTTTTTCTTTAATGAACTAAATGAGACCATCTCTTAACTTTAGATTGCATGTGTCCAACTGTTCAATGTTTCAGTACTTTTTGCACAACTTGTTGATCTCTAATATGGAGCTTAATGGTAAAATCAAAACAGGCGTTTGATCCCTGAATTGTCTAAGAAGTTTAGGGGGTCAATTTGAATTGGGATTTAAAGAGTCCTCCTCATTATGCTGTTCACATTTTGGCATCATGAGCCCAAGACAAATCCTTACAATTGATCAAAACTTCACCATTGCGAGGCTTTAAGAAGGATGCTCTCAGACGGAAGTGGCCACAGAGCTAAGAGTGTTACAGAGTGTCATCAGCAGGTTGCAACAGAGATACTGAGAGACTGGAAGAGTCACAGAAAGGCAAAGAAGTGGACATCCTTTGGCTACATCACATACTGATGATCACTTCATTGTAAACAATGCCCTGCAGAACCAGAAGATGAATGCCACACATTCCATGCACGTGTAAGGGAGGTGAGAGGCAACCAAGTGTCACATCAGACCATTTGGGTGAGTGGTGTACAGAATGAAAAATAATTAAACCATAGGGTGTTGTTAGCCCTCTGTCAGGTGCACCTCTTGATTATCTAGATTTTAGGACTCTAAGGCCATGTTCACACGGCCATCTGCGGGACGTAATTCAGTCCGTAATTACGCGCCGAAGTGCGCCAATTACGGGCTGAATCCGTCCCAGTAACTACGGTAATCCACAGTTCTCATAGAGAACTATGGATTACGTCTCCTCTCGTTAATTGACATGTCACTTTCTAGCGGCGTATACGCGCCGCTAGCAGTGATTGTCTATGGGCTGGCGAGGTGCATTAAGGTGTATAAACAGTTTCATGTTCCTGTTCCTACAGTCACACATATTACATGGACATGATCGCAAGATGAAAATTGCTAACTGAGAAGACTGGTAACCATATGGTATGATGTCGCCCATACACAGCAAATATATAGACGAGGGGATCTTGCTCCCCTGTATGTCTGTGGTAAATCCTCAAACGTAGCAGCTGCATGGAAGACGCTGTAGACTGGTACTGCACATTATAAGCACTTTGGTGATTTATAACACTTACTG
Source organism: Phyllomedusa bahiana (assembly GCA_025379985.1). NCBI lineage: Eukaryota > Metazoa > Chordata > Amphibia > Anura > Hylidae > Phyllomedusa > Phyllomedusa bahiana. The sequence continues at coordinate 42,190 of JAODAL010015640.1, read as the reverse complement.
AAAGAGAATGTATTTATTTTTTTACCAATTTAAACCAAATAATGATACATATTATTTTCTTCGTATCTGTTTATATTTACTTATTTAGATTTTTAATTGTGTTTTCTGTATATGATTATGAGTGCAGCCATCTTGTCTGAGCTGCTTGTAACAACTTTTAGAGACATGTTTTACAGCAGCCACACAGACATAGAAGCCCAGAAACAGGTGATGACTCATTGACTTGTATGGGAGAGTTTTCTAGGCATGTTCCGTGACCTGGGAAGAAGTCACTCTGTATGATGGGGTAGGGTGAGCTGTGACAATCATTTATTGTGAATGGTGGGCCTTGTTTTATATAAAAATTGGTAACATCTTTCACGGTAATCCTGCCTGTGATGATAATGAGGAGATTGCTGGGAAGTGATTTCTACAGAGCAGAAAGTGACAGGATATTATTAGGAAAATAGAAAATATTATGGAAAATAGAAAAAATCAACTAAAAGTCTTAAAAAATATGACTAACATAAAAAAATGTTAACGACACATTACCTTTAAACTTTTAGCGCTGTTTAATTTTGAGTCTCTCTCTGCCTCTGTCTCAGTCTGCAGCATCCCCCTGCTTCGCCCTAAACTTCCACATAGTATTTTACAGGCATCAGAAAACATGAGGCCAGTGAGTTGATCTGTCCCAAGACATAGTTTTGCAGTTCAAAGTGAATGCCTAGGATGAGGAATGGAGGAGGAAAGCAGCTACTAAGTGGTGAAAGAGTCATTTATGATATATGACAAAAATGATTATATATTATATTCGTTTTTACTATTGATGTATGCAAATTTTGTTGATAGGAGAGTGAAGAAAATGAAAAGAGAAAATGATCTTCTCAAAACATATAATAAGTTACATTACAGAAACACTACCTATAATCATTCCAAATTGTGAGCAGAATGCTGGAGCGTTACATGTTAAGGTCTAAGACAAAGAAAAAAGGCATAGATTGTGCAGTGCAGCACATTTAAGTCACAGGGAGTTTGCACATAATGGCCTACTGCAGTGAGAAGTAGAGATGATTGGTTGACAATACTATTATATCATCTGTAGGAAGCTGAAAAAAGCCTGGAGGAGATTTAGAGACAACAGCTGTATTTAATGTATTTTGCAGATTTGAAGTTGTCACCTGCTAGATTACTGGATTCTTGCTGTGTACATGCTGCCCTAAATTTTATGACTCACAAATGTACAAAATAGAGAAGTTGCAAAGGACATCAAGATTACAGGTAAAAATTAATATAGCAAACTATGCTGTCTAAAGGTTAACCTGAGGTCATGAAAGTTCATGAAAGTTCATTAATACTTCACACCAGGGTGGTAACTAGAATTCATGGGGCCCCATTGCAAAATGAGATGGGGCCCCTCCACCGAATGACAATAAACTAAAAGAGCAGGTTAAGTAACACTGATTAAAGGTATAAATAATACAGTCATATATCAGGGAACCCACATAGTAGCTATAGAGGTCAGAACGCCACCAACTACTTGTTAGCTGCAAAAAGGAGCAATGTTCTTGAACCTGAGTGGGCCCCCATCAACCTCTGGGCCCCATAGCGGTCGCTATGGCTGCTATGGCTATAGTTACGCCCATGCTTCACACATAGAAACATTAACCTATATTCACACAACATATTTTGAAGCTTATCTTGGCGCGCATTTTGCGCAGAAATAAGCTTCAAACAATATTCTGAACAATTCTCATTGATTATATTATAAAATATGAGGTGTTATAAACGCAACACATATTTTACAAGCTTATTTGCGCAGAGTATTTTAAGATGATTTTACCCACCCACCTTCAAGTGCATTGTCAATTCTTGAGACATTTATAATAATAATAATAATAATAATCTTTATTTATATAGCGCCAACATATTCTGCAGCACTTTACAAATTCGAGGGTAAACGTACAGACATTACACATTAAGGCCTCGTTCACATGGCTTATTTGGGCACGGATTGGCGCCATACTCCGCGCCGGATTTGCGCTTCAGTACGGCGCCAATCCATCCCTGTCATTACGGTAATCCACTGCTCTCATAGAGAACAGTGGAATCCGTCGCTCCTCCCCGCTCGGCAAATCCGCCGCGGGGGGAGAAAGTGACATGCACATTATTTACGGCGCGGACGCGCCGTAAACAATGCATTGTTTATGGGGCCGGGAGCGGCGCCCCCGCCGCGCTCGGCCCCGCCCCCGCCCCGCCCCTTATTCACGGCGGATTTGTGAGCTCAATACGGCTCACAAATCCGTCGGGAATAAGCCGTGTGAACACAGCCTAAAAGTACTTACAGATGAGACACAAGGTGTGAGGGCCCTGCTCGTGAGAGCTTACAATCTATTAGGGTGTATGGGTGAAACATACGGTACGAAGTGCCAAGTTTACAATGGTCCAGCCATGTTTCATAAATAGGGGGTGGTTTACATGAAAAATGGAATAACCTGGCATCCAGACAGTACATCTATATACAGATAAGTGCCTGTGAGTGCCCTAGTGTAGGGAGTGACAGATGTGTGTGATAGCAGTTAGGGATCTTGGTAGGACAGACCGAGAAGACTTAAAACTATGAGGGTTGTGAATGTGCCTGATCGCCCACGGTAGCATGTTCCAGAGAACTGGTGCCGCACGTGTGAAATCTTGGAGACGGGCATGGGAGGCTCGGATGATTGATGAGTGTAACCTGATATCAGCAGCAGAGCGGAGAGAGCGGGTCGCGTGATAGACAGAGACGAGGGAGGTGATGTAGGGGGGTGCAGCATTGTGGAGAGCTTTATGGGTGAAAGTGATGAGTTTATACTGTATCCTGTACTGAATGGGCAACCAGTGCAGTGACTGACACAGGGTAGAGCCATTAGTATAGCGGCTGGAGAGAAAGATGAGCCTGCCTGCTGCATTCAGGACAGATTGAAGAGGGGAGAGTTTGCAGAGAGGGAGACCGATAAGCAAGGAGTTACAATAGTCAAGACGAGAAATAATAAGGGCCACAATGAGAGTTTGACTTCTTTCCACAGTGAGAAAGGGACGGATTCTGGAGATGTTCTTGAGGTGCAGGTGACAAGAGCGGGCAAGGGATTGGATATAGGGGGTGAAGGACAGATCAGAGTCTAGAATAACCCCCAGACAGCGGGCTTGCTGCCTAGAAGTAATGGTGGTACCACATACTGAAACAGAAATAGCAGGGGGGGGGGGTTACTAGATGGCAGAAAGACAAGAAGTTCAGTTTTAGTGAGGTTTAGTTTCAGATGAAGAGAGGACATGATGTCAGAGACAGCGGACAGATAGTCACTGGTGTTTTATAGGAGAGTAGGACTGATGTAACGGGAGGAGGTGTATAGTAGGTGTCAACAGTATAGAGAGGGTACTGGTAGCCAAATCTGCTGATGGTTTGTCCAATCGGGGCTGTGTACAATGAAAGAGGAGAGGACCTAGAACTGATCCCTGAGGAACTCCAACATCAAGAGGTAGAGAAGAGGAGGTAGATCCAAAAAAAGAGACACTGAAGTAGCGATCAGACAGGAGAGATGAGAACTAAGCGAGAGCGGTGTCCTGGAGGCCAATGGCGCTGAGCATACTGAGGAGAAGATGGTGATCAACAGTGTCAAACGCTGCAGAGAGATCCAAGAGAAGCAGCAACGAGTAGTTACCCTGAGATTTTGCTGTTAGGAGGTCATTTGAGACTTTAACTAAGGCAGTTTCCGTGGAGTGTACGGGTGCGGAAACCTGATTGCAGAGGGTCCAGAAAATAGTTAGTAGAGAGATAGCGGCTTAAGCGAGAGTAGACCAAGCGTTCCAGGAGTTTAGAGATGAAGGGCAGATTAGAGACTGGTCAATAATTAGCAGCGCAGGACGGGTCCAGAGAGGGCTTTTTTAGTAAATGGGTTATGATGGCGTGTTTGAAGGAAGATGGAAAGATCCCAGTGGAGAGAGAGAGGTTACAGATTGCAGTAAGGTGAGAGAGGACAGCTGGAGAAATAGACTGGACAAGGTGGGAGGGAATGGGGTCAGTAGAGCAGGTGGTGGGGCGTGCAGACAGGAGAAGCCTGGACACTTCTTCCTCTGTCGTCGGGTCAAGGGCTGAGAGTAGACTAGAGGACGTGCGGGAGGGGATGGGATGGGTATTACTTGGGGACTGAGATATGTTTTGCTGGATATTTTCAATTTTCTCTTTGAAGTGAGTGGCCAGGTCTTCAGCACAGAGGTCAGTAACTGGGGCCTGAGCTTTAGGCCTTAGGAGGGAGTGGAAGGTGTCAAACAGGCGTTTTGGGTTTTTGTGTAAGGTTGAGATGAGGGAGGTGAAATATTTTTGTTTGGCATTGTGAAGGGCAGTGTGATAAGTCCTGAGCATGAATTTGTAGTGGAGAAAGTCTGCAGGTAGCTTCGACTTTCTCCACAGACGCTCAGCACACCTGGAACAGCGCTGCAGATGGCGAGTCTGAGACGTGTGCCAAGGCTGCGGGCGTCTGACTCTGGTGGTGCGGTGTGTGAGTGGTGCCAACATGTCCAGGGTGGTTGTGAGAGTTTCATTGTAATGTTTGACAGCCTGGTCAGGACAGGAGAGGGAGGAGATTGGGGGCAGTGAGGACTGTATGGTGTCTGTGAGTTCCTGAGTATTAATGGAGCGGATATTTCGGTTTGATGAGCAGGTTTGTCCAGAGAAGGCTGAGAATTAGTGATAACGAAGGAGATAAGGTTGTGGTCAGAGAGAGCATAAGGAGAATTAGTGAAGTTAGAAATGGAGGAAAGATGACAGAAGACCAGATCCAGAGAGTTCCCATCCTTGTGGGTGGGAGAGTCAGTAAACTGCAAGAGGCCAAGAGAAGAAGTTAGTGAAAGAAACTGAGAAGCAGAAGGAGACATGGGGTCATCAATGGGGATGTTGAAATCACCCATGATGAGAGTGGGTATTTCAGTAGAGAGGAAGTAAGGGAGCCAGGCAGCAAGGTGATCCAGAAACTGGCGGGGTGAGCCGGGGGGTCTGTACACAACTGCGACTCGGAGGGAAAATGGCCGAAAGAGTCTGAGGGTGTGGACCTCAAAGGAGGGGAAAGTGAGTGAGGGTACAGGGGGAAGGACCTGGTAAGTGCAGTGTGGAGAGAGAAGTATGCCAACTCCTCCACCCGGCCTGTTCTCAGGTCTAGGGGTGTGGGTGAAGTGTAGGCCACCATAGGTCAGAGCGGCAAGGGAAGCGGTGTCAGATTGCTGGAGCCATGTTTCTGTGAGGGCCAGCAGATTGAGGGAATTAGAGAGAAACAGGTTATGAACAGCAGTGAGTTTGATGCAGACGGATCGGGCGGTCCATAAAGCACACTTAAAAGGGGCAGGAAAATACAGCGAATAGCAAGCAGGTTAGCAGAGTTTCTATGGAAGGAGGAGGTGGGATGAGCAGTAAAGGAGGATGGGTCGGGGTTAGGAGAGATATCCCCTGCAGCGAGAAGCAGGAGAATGGAAAGAGACAGCAGATGGTTCAGTGATGAATATGAGCGGCGTCTGTGCAGTAATATGTAAGCTTGGGGTGGTTGAAAAGGGAAAATAGCGTGTGGGATGAGTACATAGGTGAGGGAAGGAGAGAGGATAAAATTGTCTGAGGGCAAGACAGGGTGGTAAGATAGGAGGCAGATGGCTGCAAGGTAGATAGTAATAGCAAGCATAGTAATTAAGGAGTATGCGAAGAAATGCAGCTACTTACAAAAAGGCGAGCCTCCCAGCTCCCTTATGCTCACTTCTGCAACTAAAATCCCCTCTGGCACAAGCTGAATCTCCGTACTCACCTAGTGTAGTCTTCTCTATATCACCTGCCAGATCCCTTGTTCAGGTGTCAAGTCCCCAGATCTCCTGTCCATGTGTCACCTCCCTGGAAACAGTAATGTGTAAACATGGGGGGGGGGGGGGGGGTTAATTAACAAAATGTATAAAGCATCCAAGGCAACATCAAGGAGAAGATTCTAAGTAGCCTCCCAGTTTTCTCCAGAGTCCGCCACAAGGCAGGTTGCGCTTCTGCGGCGGGAGACTGCCAGGTCGCTACCCTTGACATGACTTGCTTGCAGTGATGGCCAGGGTGTAGCATGGTACCAAATCGATAGACAGAATTGTAGTCGGGAATAGGCAAGAAAGTCAGGGCAGGAGGATGGCAACGTGGTCAGGAAAACAGGCAAGAGGGACTGGTACGCAAGAATATCAGAAATGTAGTGAACTAATGCTTTGTGACAGTACCTCTTTTGTGACAGTACCCCTCCCTTAGGCCTTCGCCTCTTTTTGGCTTGATGAAATTTAGAAACAAGCTGTGGAGCAAGAAGATTACTCTCTGATTCCCAAGAACGGTCCTCGGGTCCGAACCCCTTCCGAACCAGCGGCTTGAGAAGCAAGACATGGAAGGAGTTCTAGATGCACATAGAGGGAGGCAGACAGAGTTTGTAAGCCACAGGATTGAGATGTTTGATAACTTCAAATGGTCCCAGAAATCTTGGGCCCAGCATGACACTGGGAATGTTCAAATGGATGTATTTAGCCGAGAGCCAGACTTTATCTCCCGAGCTGAAGGTTGGGCGAGGTCTTTGCTTCTTGTCCGCCTGGGCCATAGTACGAGACAAGGTAAGTTGTTGAGCCCTCTCGGGGTTTTTGTCAGATGGAAGAGATGTCACGGATTTCAGCATGGGGACATTGGAGAAGGCAGACAGAGGAAAGGGTGGATGAGGATGTTGATTGTAGACAACATAGAACTGTGAAGCACCAGCAGATTCTGAATCCAGATGATTGTAGGAGAACTCTGCCCAAGGAAGTAGATGTCTGACGGGCAGAAACAAAGTGTTGCAAGTAGTTCCCTGATTTACCTTCTCTACTTGCCCATTAGTTTGAGAGTGGTATGCGACAGTTACAAAGGACACGCTAGAATCTAGACATGAATTGTATCCCTCGGTCCAAGACAAAATGCTGAGGAAGTCCATGTAAATAGAAAATATTTTGGAAGAAGTAGAGGGCATGTTGAGGAGCTGAGGGTATGCAAGGTTGAGGCACGAAGTGAGGCATTTTGGAGAAACGGTCAGTAACTCCCCAAATGACTATATTGTTAGAAGAGGCTGGTAAGTCATGGTGATATGATTCCAGGGTCATTCCGGAATGGGCAAGTGTTGTAGAATGTCTGCAGGTTTGAGTTGAAAAGTCTTCTTGAGGGCACAATTGGCACAAGATAGCTCAAAGTCTTTGACATCTTGAACAAGACTAGGCCAACAATAATAACAAGATAGAAGAGATAATGATTTCTGGATACCGGGATGGCCGGCCAGCATAGAAGAATGTTCCCACTTCAAGATTCTCATGCATAAGGCAGGAAATACACAAGTCTTCCCCAGTGGAACATGTTGGAGGTCAATGGGAGAAACCAAACATTCAGAAGGAACGATATGCTGAGGAGAAGAGTCAAGATCTGCTGTATCAGTTGCACAAGAGAGAGCAATGGCTTTGATATTTTTGTCTACTGGTTTGAAGTACAACAAGAAGTTAAAACAAGAGAAGAAGAGAGACCATCTTGCTTGTCGTGGATTCAGGCGCTGTGTCATCTGAAAGATACAGAAGGTTTTCGTGACGTGTGTAGATATTAATTGGGTGACAAGTTCCTTCCAGTAGATGGCGCCATTTTTCATAAGTCAACTTAATGACCAGTAACTCGTTATTATTATTATTATTATTATTATTAACATTTATTTTAAAGCGCCATTGATTCCATGGAGCTGTACATTCGAGGGGGGTCACATACATAATATGTCAAATGAGTACAATAATAACAATGAATGACTTATAACTGGTACAGAGGGAGAGAGGACCCTGCCTGCGAAGGCTTACAATCTACAAGGAGGAGGGAAGAGACAGGAGGAGAGGGGCAGACATGTTTGTGGGGTAGTACAGTGGCAGCAGGGTTATTGTAGGTTATAGGCAATCCTGAAGAAATGGGTTTTCAGGTTGCTTTTGAAGCTGGTGAGAGTGGAAGAGAGTCTGATATGTTGGGGCAGTGTATTCCAGAGTGTGGGGGGAGGTCGAGAGGTCTTGGAGACGGTTATGTGAGGAGCTGATAAGGGGAGAGCAGAGAAGAAGGTCCTGTGAGGAGCGGAGATTGCGTGAGGAGAGATATCTGGAGATTAGGGCAGAGATGTATGGAGGGGAGAGGTTATGGAGAGCCTTGTAGGTCAGGGTTAGCAACTTGAAATGAATTAGCTGGGCAATTGGTAGCCAGTGAAGGGATTGACAGAGGGGAGAGGCTGAGGAGTAGCGAGGAGAGAGGTGGATAAGACGGGCAGCAGAGTTGAGAATGGTTTGAAGAGGAGCAAGAGTGCTAGATGGGAGGCCACAGAGAAGGATGTTGCAGTAGTCAAAGCGGGAGATGACAAGTTACCCCCAATAGTATAGTTTCTTTCAGCAGGGGAGAAAGTCTTTTAAAAGAAACCACAGGGGAGACTTCTGCGTGAAAACCGCTCCAGCTCCCACAAATGAGTTGTCCACCTCAAGAAATAATGGCTTTTCCAGATCAGGTAATAAAGTAACAAAATAAGGTAGGTGTTGAGGCAAAGGTTGACTTTGGGGCCAATGCAGCATGGCAGACAACTTAGCAGTATCCATTTGAAGACATTTGTCTTACACGATGTATCCAAGAAAAGGCAGACTAGTCTGTTCAAAGATGCTTTTTTTCAAGCTTGGCATAGAGCTAGTTGCTTTGTAAACATCTTAGGACCTGATGGACATGGCCACAATGAGATTCAAGATAAGATGAGAAGATCAGGATGTCATCCGGAAATACAATGACACAAACATATAGGAGGTCTCTGAAGATTTCACTCACAAACTCCTAGAAGACAGCTGGGGCATTACATAGGCTGAATGGCATCACCAGATACTCAAAGTGACCATCGCGAGTACTGAAAGTGGTATTCCATTCGTTACCTTCTCTTTTCGGATCAAATTGGAAGCTCCATGCATGTTATGTTTTGTGAAGGTCTTGGCCCTCCAAAGACAGTCAAAGAGCTCAGAGCAGAGGAAATGGATACCACTTTTTATGGTTATCTTGTTGAGGGCCCGATAGTTGATGCAGGGGTAAAGGGAACTTTTCCTTCTTTTCCACAAAGAAGTACTGCCTGGAAAGGAGGACTTACAGATAAAGCCTTTCTGGGGGTTTTCTTTGACATAGGTTGACATGGTCTGGGTCTCGAGGACAGGCAGTGGATAGACTCTACCCCATGGTGGGTGGTACCAGGCAGGAGGTTTATAGGACAGTCATAGGCCTAATGTGGGTGTCATAGGCCTAATGTGCTTGCTTTTCACAAAATACATCAGCAAAAACTTGGTATGGAGCAGGGAAACCCGGTAAAGAAGTGGAAGGCATCAGTGGAGAAGGGTTATGCAGAAGATGAAGTTCCATAAGGCAATATAAGTGGCAGTCTTTACCCAGTGGAGGAAGAACTCGGCAAGGCATGGAACACAATCTTCTCCCTATGTGTCACCCCCACCTGAAAGGTTTCTCAATTATTCATTGTTAATAGAGGAGAAAAACAAAGGTTTGTCCAGGCGAACCATAGGAAGGTGAAACTTGAAGAACAATGAGGCATTAATGAAATTCCCAGCCGATCCAGAATCCAGGAGGCCTTGGAACAAGGTACCAGACTAGGAACTGAGAAAAATTAGCATGATCAGGCATGGAGAGGTAGTATTCACACCTAGGAACGGCTCCCCCACGAAGTTTCCCAGACGTAGCGAACAGTCCTTAGTAAAGTGCTCAAAGCTACTGTAGTAGAAGCAGAGGCTCTGCATGCGATGATGGGTTTGTTCTTTCATCGTCTGGTTGGCTCTATCCAGTTGCGTAGGCTTGTCCATTGGTGGAAGAAGTGGAAGACTAGAGCAAGATGTGGAAGACGTTGTGGCCAGGCAGTTTTGCACCACAGGCGGAGTGCTTGCTGTCTCTCAGCAAAATGTACATCAATTCTGGTGGCTTAATGAATAAGCTCATCCAAGGAAGAAGGAAGATCTTGGACGACAAGCTCATATTTAACTCTCCCGGCGAAGCCATGCCAAAAGGTAGCAAAAAGGGCCTTGTTGTTCCACTAGAGTTCAGAGGAGAGTGTGCAGAATTGCACTGCGTATTGTCCCACCATGGAGTCACCCTGATGTAATCAGGGCAGAGCCACCACCACCGCATGTCCTGGTTCCTCGAAGATACTGTAGAATACCTACAGGAAACCTTGAATTTTAGCCGTCACTGGATCCGCCCGGTCCAAGAGCGAAGTAGCCCAGGCCAAGGCTTCGCTGGACGGAAGGCTGACAACAAACGCCACCTTAGCTCGCTCAGAGGGAAAATGGTGTACCATAATGTCCATATGGATTTAGCATTGACTGATAAATCCCCTGCAGGTCTTGCAGCAGATTTTACCCCTGTACATTAAAATAGGTGAAATCCATGATTAAATCTTCTGCAGAAGTTGACATGCTACACTCTTCAAGATCCACACCACAGGCTGATTTCTGTGCAGAAAAAAATCAGCAGCATGTGGGTTAGAGTTTTAAAATCTCATGTCCATGGTGTTATAATCCACTGAATACTTTTGGTGAAAAAATCCACATGAAAAATCTAGAGCATTTCCTAAATGTTTCCCATTAGGAGTCCCATTGTAGCTCTGTAGCCCAAACACCCATGGAGTGAGCACTGTCAGCGGCCCTAAAATCTTGTTTTGAATGTACATTCCTGTTTAATTCATGGGCTACACTATAAATTTCCCTGCACAAAATTATTATATACAAATCCTGCAGTACTTAAGCTGAAACATATGAGGTATCTGACAGAAAATACCGATACCTCTAAGAGTAGATGACAGCACCACAGGTGTAATTTTCTTCCTCTGAATTTCATGATCTGTCAAAAATAATACTGATCCTGTTCCAGGGAAAGAGATCATCTTACTTTGAAGTGGTGTTAGTGCTACCTGGCTGTATTATCTTTAATTATTCAATAGGCTATCCTTTAAAGCTGCTTTTCTTGTAGGCATTAATGGTTTCTTATATGCTGACATACACATTTGGGGAATTGTATAGAAAGAAATTCCATTCTCTCTTTTTTGTTTCTTCTGCCATTGGTGCTGTTTAGACTATAGATGCTCCAGCTTGTAAAGGTATTTTGAGTGCAGCTAATATAGTCTCCCACTGTTTCTCTAAAGATGCTTTGTTTGACTCCACTACCTTTTCACACCAGAGGCATTGAATTTCTTACTATGTCAGTGTATGAAACTACAGTAATGATAAGGGAGATACTTCATACTGCTTTAACCATACTGTATCATGCAATAGTTAAAGATAGTTAAAGAGAGATGTGCATTTATTTCCAGGAAAATAAGTTTATTTGTAATTATAGTTACATAGTACGGTTGAAAAAAAACGTGTCCATCAATTTGAACGGAAAGATGTGGATGAAGGGAGGGGAATAAGGAATTCTTAAGCTTTGTTTCCCCTACTGATGAAGACTTCGGAACCCATAAGGCAAGAACCAATCTGCCCTAAAGAAATATTTCACTCCTGATCCCAAATTGGATCCAGATATTTTATATGGCTATATAATTATTAATATTATTTAGTAGTAAATAGATATCTAAGCTTTCTTGAAGCCCTCAACTGTTCCTGCTGTGTCCAGCTCCTCAAACAGGCTATTCCACAGATTTACAGTTCTCATGGTTAAGAAGGCTTTTCTTCTCTGGATATTGAATCTTTTTTTCCTGCGGGTGGAGAGAATGCCTCCTTGTTTTTTGGGGATTATTACAGGAAATACCTTTTCTTTGTACTTTTTGTAGGTGCCATTGATATGCTAAAAATTAATCATGGCTCTCCATAGCTATTGTTTCTCAAAACTAAATAAGTTTAATTCTTTTAACCTCTCCTCATAACTAAGATGCACCATTTCCCTTATTAGTTTGGTTACTCATTTCTGCACTTTTTCTAGCTTCATTACATCCTTTCTATAAACTTGAGCCCAGACCTAAACAGTATATTCCAAGCTGATAGACATTGCATTCTGTTCTGTAATCTATTTTCTATAAGTACACCCAGATTCTTCTCAACAAGCTATTCTCCCAGTTTTTCACCCTCTAAGATGTATGATTCCTGCAGATTGTTAGTGCCCAAATGCAGAACTTTACATTTATCCATATTAAACCTCAGGTGGATACCCAAACATTCAGTGTGTCTTGGTCTGTTTGCAACTTATGAACATCTTCCAAACATTGCACTACATAGCTTGGCATCATCTGCAAAAATAAAAACAGTGCTATTAATCCCCTCCCATATAACATTAATAAATTAAACAAAAGAGAACCCAGTACTGAGCCTTGGTGTCACCACTTATAACCGGGGACCGTTCAGAATAGGAATCATTTACCCCCACTCTTTGAGTACGAGCCATCAGCCAATTTTTAATCCAATTACACACTATTTTTTCTAAACCATATTGACTTTAATTTACCCAATAAATGCTTCAGAGTGTCAAACGCCTTTGCAAAGTCTAAAAACATTACACTCGGGAAGGATTTTGGTTCTTTAAAAGTTGGAGCCATTTTTTGAGTATGTTTGGGGCACTGATTCTGAAAATGACACCCATTTCTCCTATTAGCTCTAGTTCTGGAGATCCGGCATTGCCACCTTGCCAAGTATATGCTGCTGAAAGTAATGGTCACTCAATATTGTACTAAAGAAATGTTGAGAATCCTTGTGAAACAGAAAAGACATGAATTTCAGAACATTTAAAGAATACATGCAAACAAAACCATGAATGTGCCTGAGCAAATTATATTCTATTCATCTACACTACATATTTATACACAAATCAATTACAAGAATAATGTAGAATCCTGTAATCAACATCTCATAAACTAGAGCTGCTAGAACAAAATGGATGACATTTTCAGACTTAGCAGCACTCAAATACCCAGAATAAGGTCAAAATTTATAAGCACCAAAAATTATTTTTTTTATTCCCCAGTCTTATATACAATGTCGCTCTACTAAACAGACTTCTACTCACCTCTTCATAAAAACAGATCAGGTTGGTCTGACAACTTCTGTCCTCAGTAAAACCCTGATGGCAATCACTTTACAATTTTGCCAGTAAGCTCAGAAACAGAAGTGCCCTTCCTTTTTCTGGTTGCCCTAGAACTCCCCCTAACTTCATTAACCCATGGCTCCTCCTGCTGATCCAATACTCCACCCTCAACATTTAGCCTACTGTTTGCTCAGTGAGAAGCAAACGCCTCTCATAAGTGTCAATCACCCTCAGTGTTGCATTCTGCTCCTCCAGATCGATAATGCGAGCTTCTAGAGTAGCAACGTGCTCACATCTATCACAGTAGTATGCCCCCTGGAACTGTGGCTCCAGTAGTGCATACATATGGCAGACTGTGCACTGTAGGAAATTGCCAGTCATGCTGTTCATTATCCCCGCAACAGCAATGAAGATTAAAAAATAAAGGTTGGGGGGCGTGGTTTGCCATGTAGAGGACAGGACGCTGATTGCTGCAGCTCCTCCGGTGATTAGCTTTAAAACCCGGCTGAGACAAGAATCATGGGGCGAGGGAAGAATAAGAAGACACCCGCGGCTACCGGAACACCCTCTGAACCGCCGGGGCTCCCTATCTCCAACTTTTTCGCCCCGCTGCAGAACCTACAGGAGGAAATCCCTCCATCCCGCGCCAAGAAGCTGCCGGCGCCATCTTGCCGCGCGGCCGGGAACCCGCGCCATAACCCTGCACAGCAGTCGGCTGCACCCCCGTCGGGCCCGGACACTAACCTTCAGCCCGGAGGTAGGAGGAAGACGCACCCGGATCCACCAGCCCTGCCGAGGACTGCAAGCTCGACGGGACCAGAGACCTGCCTTCCTGACTCCCGGAGCGCACCACGTGGGGACCGGCCGCCGTGTGAGAGCCGCGGATCACCTCACCAGACGGGACATGCAGCAGCGGCGTCCGAGCCGCCAGGTCAGTGCGTCCCAGACGCCCGGAGCTCTCCTCCTGTGACCTCGTTAACCGGCCCAGCGGGACTGCAGAAAACTGGGGACTTCCCCGCTCAGGCCCGAGGCGGGGATGAGACAGCGCCAGCCTCCCCTGACTCTCCTCCGGACACTGCAGGGACAGTAATGGAGACATTCACCCTGCAGAATGCCTCCGCTAATTGGGCAGCTGAGGGCCCTACAGGAGTTACATGCCCACATATAGGGGCTTCATCAAGGGAGCGGCAGAGTGCTGGGATGGGAGATTACAGTCAGCAGGGAGCTGCTGACCCAGACATGACTCCCAGCAGGGACACTACAACACTCCTCACTGCTCAGGGCCCACAGAGCTCCACTAAGTCCCTGTCAGTGCTGGGTCCCTCAGTGAGTCAGCCTCCTCTTTTGCAAGGACGCACTAGAGGTGGTAAAGACTATAAAACAGAGGCGACATATCGTCCGACTTCAAGCTCTTCAGAAGGGGGTAATAGTCCCACCTCAGACAAAATGGAAGACACTATCCCAATTGATAGCCCCTATGTGAGGGATGCCTTGTGGCCCTGGAGCCGGGGCCCAGACGTGGCTTGGGGCGGTGGCGGGGCTCCTACGGAGGGTGACCTTGGCCAGTGCTCCACGCCGGCTCTCCCTACCCGTGGGGGCCCTCCTGCCGCTTTGACCCCGCCTGGGACCTCGCGTAGCTCGAGGGAACCCTTGGAAGTCCCATTGCAGGGGATTACCTCTTGGGAATCGAGCCCTAATTCCTCCGCATGGGGCGGAAGCCCTCGTCACGCTGTGAAGACAGGCCATGCTGAAGCACCTCTATCCCAGAGTCACCCAGAGGCATCCGCCATCATAGGGTCCTGCCACATGCCACCAGAGACTGCCATGCTCGCATTGGAAGCACATCCAGAACTTAAGGCGCTGCTCTCCCTTCTGCCCTCCAGGCAAGATATGCGTTTAATGGCCCAAGAGATGAAGCAAGCATGGCGGCAGGATCTCCGCCCAGTCCAGACGGATGTGGCGGACCTACAGAAACGGGTTCACGAGCTGGAAAAAGTTCAGGAATCAACGTCAACCCTGGTATCCTCCCTGCAGCAATCTCTATCGGAACAAACTTCACATCATCTCCACCTCACTGCCCACCTGGATGACTTGGAGAACCGCAACAGAAGGAACAATATCAGAATCCGGGGTCTCCCTGAAACGATTAAACAAGGGGATCTTTCTTCTGTTCTGATGAAAATTTTCAACTGTATCCTGGGCAAACCCGAGAAGTCCTTCATTGAGTTTGACAGAGCTCATAGAGCGCTGCGGCCACAGAGTACGGATCCCTCAAGACCTCGCGATGTCGTTTGCAGAGTACATCACTTCAACATTAAAGAGGAGATAATGCGAAAGGCTCGCCTAATGCCTAGAGTGGAGTTAGAAGGCATCAAGCTGCAACTCTTCCCAGATCTATCAAGACGTACTCTTCGGATGAGAGCAGCTCTAAGGCCCCTTCTGTCGGCTCTCCAGTCCAGGAATATCCTGTATAGATGGGGCTTCCCGTTTTCCCTTCAAGTCCGTCACGCTGATAGACTGCTCATCTTTCGTTCCATGGACGATCTGCCTGCCTTTACATCCTCTCTGGATCTCCCAGAGATATCTCTTCCTGATTGGCCTTCAGCTGCTTCAGCGGATCCCAACGCTGGGTTGCCCCGGCTTTTAGAGAACCAGAGTCTTCATTCGCAACTGATCTCTGTAAAGCCTCAAAGATCCAGACGCCGTAGGGGAAGCCCTGACAGCCAGCCCCCTCGGGCTAAACCTCACCGCTGAAGATATATGTCCCGGGAGGCGGGAGCTTCCCTAGGTTTCCCCCTTCTATCCCGTTATCTCTTTGCCTTAAAAATTCCCAGTCTTAGAAATAATACTGACTTCTACCTGTCCGGATCGGGACTATCTGGTCTTTATTTGCTAAACACCCTGATCTACATTTCTGACTGATCCCTGGTCCTGTCAGACATACTACTAGGATGCCGTGTAATACTGTCTCTACCGGGTTGTGTCTTTATTTTCATTTTTTCTCTGCTGTTTGATGTGTGATCTTTCATTTGGGGGGGGGGACCTGCCCCATCTGGGGCCACACCATGCCCCCATACCCCTCCTTCCCACCCTTCCCCCTCCTTGGGTTCCGGGGATGTGGTCCCTGGTGGGGTGGCTTCCTCCCCTCCATACAGCCTTCTGCTCAGATGTCACCGGAGGTTGGCTCGCTGCAGATCGAGGTAGCGTAGCGACTTGGTTTGTTTTTTTTTCCTTTTATCTTTTCTTCCCTTATCTCTTTCCGACATTGCCACTTGGGTGGCCGCGCTCCTCTGTCCTGTTCTCTTTGTGGGAGAACCCCCGTATAGTTTTGGCCCTTTGAGGTATCCAAATGGCCACAGCAGTTACAAACCTGCCTCTTGTAGATTCTTGGCCTGTGCTTGTTAGGCCTTTGTTTTTTGACGGTTTAGACTTGTTTTCTGTTCCTCTCAGGATGTCTGGCTCATCATGTGTGACGCTGTCCTCTCTGATATTCGGGGGCAATGATTTCTTTGGTGCTCCTAAACGATGCTATGGCAAATATTCGTATCACGTCCCTTAATGTTAAGGGCTTTAATGTCCCCGAAAAAAGATCTCAGATTCTCTTCCACCTCCACAAACAAAATTCTCAGATTGTACTCCTCCAAGAAACACACCTCCTGGCCTCTCATATGCAATCGTATAGGAATCGGTACTTCCCTGTCTGGTGCCATAATAGCGATTCTGCCTCTAGGGTTAAGGGAGTGGCCATTTTTTTTCACAAATCCCTCCCTATTACGATCCTTGATACCTTCCGAGACGAGGAAGCTAGAGTCTTGTTTGTAAAGATTAATTTACAGGGTCACATCTACACATTGGCCAACATCTATGCCCCCAATACGGGACAATTATCTTTTATGGCCAAGACTTTGGACAATCTACTTCACTTTGCCCAAGGGCAGATAGTGTTAGGTGGAGATTTTAACCTGGCTCTGAATCCTCTCCTAGATACCTCCTCAGGGCGCTCCTCGATAGCATACCACATCCTCAATAAAGTTAAAAAGCTGCTCCAGGACATGCAGCTAGTGGATGTATGGAGACTGCTACATCCGGACGATAAGGAATACACTTTTTATTCCTTTCCGCATAATTCGTACTCTCGCATTGATTACGTCTTTATCCATCATTCCCTCCTTCGCAATGTGGTCTCTGCCTCTGTAGGTAATGCTCTCCATTCAGATCATGCCCCCGCTCACTGCACCTTCATCTTCCCACACTTTCAAAAACCAGCCTTTGCGTGGCGATTAAATGAATCACTCCTTTCTGACTCACTATGTTTGTCAGAATTGCAACGCTCTGCAGAATTGTTTATCTCAGACCACTCATCGGACCCAACCACCCCTCAGGTGCAATGGGAGACCTTGAAGTGCAGTCTTCGGGGGGTCCTTATCAAACATGGAGCGCGCCTTAAGAGAGAGGCCGCGTTTAAACTGCAGTCTCTGCTGTCTAAACTGACCTCATTGGAGACGCAACACAAGGCCTCGGGGCTGGAGAGTGATCTAAGAGCGGTGGTTCAAACCCGTCATGACATTCTCCAGTTGATGGAAAACAGACACAAGAGATATCGCCAACTTTGTTCTAGTTCTTTTTATGTCTGGAGCAATAAACCCGGAAGGACTCTGGCTCGGGCGCTGAGAGATAAGAGGGCCGCGTTATTTGTCCCCTCAATTAAATCCCAGGCGGGGCGAACGGTCCATCTCACCGAAGACATCCTTAAGGTGTTTCACCAATATTATTCTGACCTATATAATCTCCCTGCTCCCGAGTCCAGACCCCCTTTGCTCCAGTCGTATCTGGCCAGTACTGCCCTTCCACGTCTTCCTGTGGACGTGCTCGCCTCCCTGGAGGAGCCTTTCACTGATGAAGAACTGGGGGCGGCCAGTCAATCGCTGGCCTCTGGTAAAAGCCCGGGCCCGGATGGCTATACGGCCTTATTCTATAAAACCTTAAAATCTGAACTGTCAAAACCCATGCTTAGAGCATTCAATGCGGCCTCCCCAGAGACCCCTTTTGACCGAGCCTTCTTACGGGCTCATATTGTTGTCATACCAAAAGAGGGCAAAGACCCATCTCAGTGTCAAAATTACCGCCCGATCTCCCTGATTAACACGGACGCAAAAATCTTTGCCAAAATGGTAGCCGATAGAATAAGTCCCCTACTCACATCCATTATTCACCCAGACCAGGTGGGCTTTGTTCCCTCCAGGGAGGCGAGGGACAATACACTAAAAACATTCTCTTTGATACACCACATCCGAGCACAAAAGACCCCATGCCTTCTTCTATCCCTGGATGCGGAGAAGGCTTTTGATCGGGTAGCTTGGTCCTTCTTGCAGGGGGTTTTGGAATCACTGGGTTTGGGGACAGGCATAAGGGGGAAGATTATGGCCCTCTATACCTCACCACAGGCTCAACTCCGAATTAATGGAGTTCTCTCCGCTCCCTTGACCATAGGGAATGGCACCAGGCAGGGATGTCCGCTCTCCCCAATTCTATATATATTGGCTATGGAGCACCTGATGCAGGCCGTGCGGGGAGACCCAGAGATTCGGGGGATCTCCGTGAATGACCTCCATTTCAAGTGCTCAGCCTTTGCGGACGACCTATTGCTATATCTCACTAGCCCTGCCACCTCCCTACCGGCAGCATTGAAGGCCCTGGAGGAATATAGCTCCCATAGTAATCACAGAATAAACATGGCTAAGAGTTCTGCCCTGAGTCTTAATTTGCCTCAGACCCTCCTGACCTCCCTGAAAACCTCTTTTCCTCTTTCATGGGAAACCTCGTCTTTTAAGTATTTGGGGGTACAGATTCCCTCAACACCGGATTTGATTTATGACTTAAATTTCGCACCCTTTCTTACCAACCTTCAGCGGGATCTTACGAGATGGGATAGGAAGGACTTCTCCTGGATTGGGAGAATAAATATATTAAAAATGAATGCCCTTCCTAGACTCTTATATCTCTATCAGGCAATTCCTATACGACTTCCCAAATCTTTTTTCGTAACGCTCCGCAAAATAACATCTCAATTTATTTGGGCACGAGGTCGCCCCCGGATATCGGAGAGGACATTGTCTCGACCAAAAGCGGAGGGTGGCTTGTCCCTCCCGGATTTTCATGCATATTACCTAGCGACGGTTGCAGTCCGCATTCTGGATGCTTTTAATAGGGCAACCTCTAAACTGTGGGTGATGCTTGAGAATGGTCTGTACAGAGCTCCGGTCGCGGCCTTGCCCTGGCTGCCGGCATCTATATTACCAAGGAACCTTCTCATGCGTATACCCCTGATAGCTCAGACCTCCGTTACGATATGTAGATCCTTTGCTGCTAGGATAAAAATTTTTAGTGTAGGTGGTCCATGCACCCCGCTACTGGGTAACCCGACCCTCCCAGACTCTCTATCTGTACCGCTAGCCCGCTTGTTAGGAAGGTCCGCTGCTCTTTCGGTGTGGGAGGGGACCTTAACCTCGAACTCCATGAAAAGTTACGAGGAACTGGTAGGGGATGTGGGCATGACCCATTTTTCCAGATTCTCGTATTACCAGCTACATAGTCTTTATTCACGGTGGAGGCAAAGTTTGGTGATGCACAGGCCCCCCACTACCTTTGAGTTGTGGTGCCTTGGCAGATACTCGGAGAGGAGAGCTCTTTCCGGAGTCTATAGACTAATGATAGGATCCTTAACACCTGAGAGACTCACCTACCAGAACAGCTGGGAGAGGGAACTAAACGTTACCTTCTCAGACGAAGAGTGGCGCAAGACATTTTGCTTAATCCATAAATCCTCAGTATCTTCCAGGGCCCACGAATTGAACTATAAAATTGTCACCAGGTGGTACAGGGTTCCGGCATTATTGAATGTCTTGTTCCCCTCGACCTCGAGTGCTTGCTGGAGGTGTGGGAAAGAGAAAGGGACGATGGTCCACATTTGGTGGGGCTGCCCAGCTCTACAGCCGTTTTGGAAGGAGGTGATTGCAGTAATTCGTAGGGTAACGGGAATACAGATTCAGAATACTCCTGCCTCAGTGCTCCTTTTCGATATCCCGCTCCCAACTGCACTCCTTAAATCCCATCTTATTGTGTTCATGCTGTTGGCGGCCAAAATTGTTATCCCGAGACTTTGGTTGTCTAAATCACGCCCCACTCTGGTGGACTGGTTTCGAGAGGTGCATGTATTGCAGCGGCTAGAGGAATTTAGATCCGATTCCCCAATATGCCACACTAAATACCTCCACACTTGGGAGGATTGGATTTCCTTTTGCAGGACGGACCAATACTTTTCTGACCCTTAATACAGAGTCTCCTCAACTAGTTAGGGAGAATCTAAATTTGAAGGAGGTTTGGAGATAGAGTCAGTGAGAGATGCTACTTCACTTGCTTCTTCGCGAGAGGTGAGGGGTCACCGATGAGCGGATGTCCTGTTTTTCCTGAGAGTGTTTTACTTTTCTTCTTTTTCCTGGTTCTTTCTTTTTCTCTCTCTTGGTTCCAGGGTTACAGATATATGAGGTCCTGACACACATGCTCAGTTGCTCCATCTGTCGCGGCAGTATGTGGTAAAATGGAAGGCTCTTGGAGGCTGGTCTCTTAAACACAGACAGGCCCTCCGGGCTCTGAAGAGACAGTGCTACGTGTTTTAGCTCTGATGGCCACCTTTACCATATTTGTCGATAATAGATACTAATATGATATGTACTTATGGGCAATGTTAACTTCTATACGAAATGATTCTATAACTGATTGCTGATAAGATCTCTGTATCGAGCTTGTTGCTGTACCCTTTTCTTTCCATTTTTATGTTCAATAAAGATTACTTGAATACGTAAAAAAAAAAAAAAATAAAGGTTGTTTACTTACAGGTTTTTTCGTTCCTGTTTTTAACTCTTATTGGTTAACTCCAGTCCATTCAGCCCACTCAGTGAAATCAATCTCAGTTAGAGCACGCTCACAAGAGTACTGGAGACCTGAAACATGTTAAACCCTCCCCTAATTAGGTGCACAGTACAAAGGAAAAAGTGGTCTTTAAACTGTGTCAGTATTTCTAACAAAAGCTGTAAGAGAAAGAACATTGCTAAAATCTATAACCAGCCATATACACTATCCACAAAATCACACTGATGAAGCAGTGTTCCAAGAAATTTTGGGCGACATGTTTGAACCGGGTTGTACCAGTTTTCTGCCGTCAAAAAGCTGTAGTAGACCTGTTCTATAGATATTTGAACATCTCCAAACTACGGCATGAAAAGCGCCTGCGCGACACTTTTTAGTGCGCCAAAGATTTGGGGTGTTTTGGGGGGGTGTTATACCACATCCATAGAATGATTCTTTGACGCATAACAGTCAAAACAGCCAGACTAAGTTAAAGGTGAGCCTGAGCTGTCGCATTAGCACCTGCAGAAGAACAGGTTCATACATTTTGGTGCATTCTACATTGCCTTAAAGATATATAGAACTGGCCTGTCAACACCAGGATTCATACATGTCGCCCTTTATGTTCATCCTGAAATTTCAACCAAAGGTCAAATAATCAACAGACCTTTGAATATGAAGCTGTTATGCTAATCACTGGCATAGAACCACCCACAGCCTGACCAGAAAGAGACATGATGCATAAATGAAAGCTGCTTTTGGCTTTGTGAAACAGTGTGGTGAGACGTGCTTGAGACTTTCTACCATTTTTGTAGCCCATCTTTTGAAAATCCTCCCTCTTTCTATTGCGGCCAGGCATTCGACTTGCTTTCTCCACTTCATGACCACTGTCAGCTCACTTTAAAGCTTTTTAGAACCCCTTAATCATTTTCTTCTGAATCCTTAAGTGCATTTTTCACATTTGGAAACATGGAATTGCATTTTTCTTTGCTTGACCTTTTAATGAGTAAAACTAAATCACAGGATTACAGATTACTGATTATAACACTTACATTTATTACAACGCTAACACCATAAATAAGTGAAATGAGACATGTTAACACTTTAATTTAGTTGAGGTGAAATTGGCCATTGCCATCTTTCATAGATTAAATCAATAACTTAACTCAATAGGAGGATCAAACCATAACTTGAAATAATACAAATTACCACATAGTAGTCTAGCTATAAACTCAGAATGAGCTATCAAAACATCTACCCGTGCACAAAATGAGCCACTTACCCCTCCTTCTATTGAGAGGCCATGACAAAATATATAAATATATTACTAAATTAGCTAATATTACTCCGGGATAGAGGAATTGAGTAGTCATCAATCTCCCAGCCCTAGTACTGATCATTTTTTAGAAAATTGGTGTATTATAGGCATTCGAATGACCCACATATTACCATCCAGAGGACAAAATCTTCCTCAGGAACCCAGTTACATGAGTCAGAGGTCCAGACTCAATGGTCTCGATGGTCATAACCAGAAACTTGTGTGCTCTAAGAGGAGGTAAAGTCTTCTTTATTTCCTGACCCAAAAAAAAACAACAAAGCAAAGTATTAGAAAAAGTCATCAATTACCTGTCCCTACATGTTAAAAGCTAATCATTGTAGTGACAAAACCCCTTTAATATCTACAAGGAGTAGGCAATAGATACAAAGGGTGAAGGAATGAGGTAAGCATTTCTATACATGTCAGGTGGAGGCAGTCTTGGGTCACTTTTAGGCCAAATTATGCTGGAAGAAGTTCATTTGGCTGAATGAGCTATGCATATTTGCTGTAACTTGACACTGGTGTACTAACATATGCACTATTTTCTTGCATAGCCTATAAGTGAAAACTGTATATGTGAAACAGTAGTCTAGGAGCTGTACTGTGAACCACAAGTGTATGGGAGCAACAGCTACAGACTTCAGCTGGTGACATCCTCATTGAGAGAAGAGGTAACAGCAAGAAATGCATACACAGATTGTTTGCAATGCTGAAAGCAAGAATGCTGTACTTAAGAGGCAATTCTTTGGTGCAGTTTCAGGAACATATGTACAGTTGATATTAAGTTTGATGGTTCTCCGAAAAAGGCACACATCATAGTTACAATGGGTAGGCTGGTGTTCTTGATGTGGTTTTGCTGCGATACATATTTTTAAGGTTCCTGATCCAGAGGGCTTCACAATCAATGTCTATTGAGTTTCATCATTGATTCTTCTCAAGCTGCACTCACTTGTCACATGAAGAGGCTCTCCATTGCCCATTACTCTTACTGGCCTCTTTGCTGCACCTCTCTCTAATGCAGAGGTCATATCCTTCTGAGTCGTGGAAATCTTGTGACACAATACTGTAGCTACTACTACAGCTTTTAATTGTCTCTTAGTCAGCAAAGTTCTCTCTTGGCGTCCAGTTTCTTAGCGCTGACACAGTTGTTGATCAAACTGGCCACAATACTCGGGCTACATAACTTGACCTGGCAACACCCACGCTTTTGTGGGAAACCCATGTGATATGCAAGCATAGGGACTCCCAAAATGGTGACACAAGCAAGTGTCGACTAAACGGAAGCACCTTCAAGGCTCACCATGCTTATCAATCCTGAATAGTTAGCAACTGCATGGCACACAAGGCCAAAAATCCCCTCTGCCATGTTGCCAACTGCACAAAAACTGCAGCATGTTCACATTAACATAGCATAAGTGTAATACACATAATTAACACAAAAGTGCATAACATTTTTATGTTCCCACAACAAAGGCTAAACCTACAGCTCACCATTAGGGCCCTTCCCCACGGCACTGAGCAAATACCGTCTGGATTATCCGACCGGTATTTGCTCTGATTTTGTGGCCATGCACACGGCTGCAGGGGGACGGCTTTTCTCCGCTGTTTGCGGAGTAAAGCCCTCCCCTTTCGCATTGACGTGTTCATATTAGGCCCGAAAACTGGGCGGAAGTATGAACATGTTCAATGTTTTTCGGACCGCCGGCGGTCTAAAAACCGCCCGCTGCACGGGTTTTCCATACAGGTTCGTTCCAAAGTTTGACAGCCAGTTTACAGATGGCATTCAAAACCGTCTGTAAAACCGGCTGAAAAACGGGCCGTGGGGACATGCCCTTAGTTTTATGCGACACAAATGGGGTTTGTTGCACTCAGCAATTTACGCTTCTTCCAAATATCATCAGTGGTTGTGGTTTTGTATTAAAGGATTATTCCCATCTCAACCATCTATGGCATAAATTGTATATGCCTTAAATGTTAGCTACAGTCATGGCCAAAAGTTTTGAGAATGACACAAATATTATATTTTCACTTGATCTGTTGCCCTCTGGTTTTTATGTGTGTTTGTCAGATGTTTTATCACATACAAAAAATACAAGTGCAATCATATTATGATTAACAAAAGCTTTATTGACAGTTAGAATGGTTAATGCAGCAAGTCAATTTTGTGGTGTGACCCTTCTTCTTCAGGACCTCTGCAATTCTCCCTGGCTTGCTCTCAATCAACTTCTGGACCAAATCCTGATGATAGCAGTCCATTCTTGCACAATCAATGCTTGCATTTTGTCACAATTTGTTGGTTTTTGTTTGTCCACCCGTCTCTTGATGATTGACCACAAGTTCTTAAGGGGAAATTAAAAAATTGGGGAGTTTCCAGGCCATGGACCAAAATCTCTTGTTTTGTTCCTGACCATTTAGTTATCACCTTTGCTTTATGGCAAGGTGCTCCATCATGCTGGAAAAGGCATTGTTTTATCACCAACTGCTCTTGGACGGTTGGGAGAAGTTGCTCTTGGAGAACATTCTGGTACCATTTTTTTATTCATGGATGTGTTTTTAGGCAAGACTGTTAGAGAGCGATTCCCTTGGCTGAGAAGCAACCCCACACATGAATGGTTTTTGGATGCTTTACAGTTGGCATGAGACAAGACTGGTGGTATCGCTCACTTGTCTTCTCCGAACAAGTGTTTTCCAGATGTTCCAAACATTCAGAAAGGGGATTTGTCAGAGAAATTGACTTTACCCCAGTCCTCAGCAGTCCACTCCCTGTACCTTTGGCAGAATATCAGTCTGTCCCTGATGTTTTTTCTGGAGAGAAGTGGCTTTTTTGCTGCCCTCTTGACACCAGGCCTTGCTCCATGAGTCTCCGCCTCACAGTGCGTGCAGATGCACTCACACCTGCTGCTGCCATTCCTGAGCAAGCTCTGCACTGCGGTAGCCCGATTCCGAAGCTGAAAACACTTTTAAGAGACGGTTTCCTGGCGCTTGATGGTCTTTCTTGGGCGCCCTGGAGCCCTTTTGGTATCAATGGAACCTCTCTCCTTGAATTCCTTGATGATGCGATCGATTGTTGGACTGAGGTGCTATTTTCTAGTGCGATGCTCTTCCTGTTAGGCCAGTTTTGTGCAGTGCAATGAGACTGCATGTGTTTCTTTAGTGTATACCATGGTTACAGAAGAGATACGATGATGCCAAGCACCGCCTCCTTTTAAAGGTCAGTGGTGGTGTGATTCTTACTTATCATGGACAGATGATTTCCAGCCCTGTCCTCATCTACACCCACACTGTGTGAATGGAGCAATCACTGAAACGATGTTAGCTGGTCCTTTTTAAGGCAGGACTGCACTGAAGTTGAATATGTGTTTGGGAAAAAAAGTTTCATTTTCTAGGCAATATGATTTTGCAATTACTGTGTTTAAGCTGATCACTCTTTATTAATTTCTGGAGTATATGCAATTTTGCCATTATAAAACCTGATGCAGTAGACTTTGTAAAAATTAACATTTGTTATCATTATCAAAAATTTGGCATGATGTTGATGCAGGGTCACCCCTTCTGGGACATGGTTACTACAATACAATGCAGCCTTCCAGACAGTGTCCCACCTGGATACATTGGTAAGAGGTGGCCAGGCAGAAACAGTCAAGTAGGTTTCCATAATTTTGATGAAACTGAATAGGCAACACGCAAGAAACATAGTACAGCAAACCCCATTTACACTTAACTGATACATTATTTAAATATTTTACCACTTTATTTAAAAATGTATGAAAAATTAAAGTTACAGTTGGGTAAACCTTTTACCCCAATAAATCTGACTTCTATTAGTCAAATACTTCATTGGATACAGAATTAGTATATACCCACAGAAGTGCTGTACGGTGTCACCTGACACTTAATATTAAATGAACAGTAAAAACAAAGACACCACAACAACAAAAGCTTCCTATAAACTGCAGCCAACCTCAGAGAATTGTGAGAGGGCTGCGTATGTGTAGTACTCCCTATATAGTTTAATGAATACACACTTGCTCAGCTGTATTTGGAACTCCCACAGAAATAGGGAAAAGGGAGCGTGCGTAGCCATCTACCCGTTGTCTGATGTTGGCTCGTAGAAAGCAATGAACTGGTTTCAGACCTAAGTTTGTAAGATGAAACCACCCCTTTAATATTCAGGCAACATTTACAAATCATTCTTATTACGGATATCCAAGCATTTTGGCTAAATTGGAATTATCCTTTTTGCTAGTTTCTTCTTCTATAATTTAAAAATAAATACCTCATCTAAGGACATTACTATGAGAGAAAATGCATTCACTTGAAGAGAACATGTCACATAGATTATGACCCGCTTGCTGAGGACAGCACAAGCTAGTGAAAGACCTGCTGTTTCCAGCGCTGTGTCCCTTATTCTGTAAGATGCTGCAGCTTTTAGAGTATTTAGTGCTCAAATCTGCAGTTTTCAGCCAGAAAAGAGTCTTTTTTTTTCATAGCCTGCAAACCTGAGGCTAGCCCTGCCCCTCATCAACTGATTAACATATTACTTTGAAAAGGTAGAAACATGTGAAAAACTGACAGGTGGTTGGGGCTAGCCTTTGGTGGGCGGGGCTATCACATGTCTCGGTATACAGACTTTGAGCATATTAAATTTCTCTAAAACGACAGCATCTTAAGGAATAAGGGACACAGCACTGTAAACAGCAGGTCTGACACTAGCGTATGCTGTCCTTAGTAAGGGGGGCATAATCTATGTGACATCTTCCCTTTAAGTTCTTATCCCAGGACAACGACTGCAATTTATATACAACCTCAATTCCAAAAAAGTTGGGACACTAAACGAATTGTGAACAAAACTGATATGCAATGGTGTGATGGGGTTGCCAACAGTCTAATATTATATTTCAGAATAGAACACAAATCACAGATCAAAAGTTTAAACTGAGAGAATGTATCATTTTAAGTGAAAAAATTATGTTGTTTCAACTTTTTCATGGCGTCAAAAAAATCCCCAAAAATTTGGGACCATGCCGTTTTTTCCACTGTGTGGCATCCCCACTTCTTCTTACAAACAGTCAAACAGACGTCTAGGGACAGAGGAGACCAGTTTCTCAAGTTTAGAAATGGGAAATCCCTTCTCCCATTCATGTCTAATACAGCCCTCTAACTGTCAATCGTCTTGGGCCTTCTTCGTCGCACCTTCCTCTTTATGATGCGCCAAATGTTCTCTATAGAAAATCTGGACTGCAGGCTGACCATTTCAGTACCCGGATCCTTTTCCTATGAAGCCATGATGTTGTGATTGCTGCAGAATGTGGTCTGGCATTATCTTGTTGGAAAAATGCAGGGTCTTCCCTGAAAGAGATGACGTCTAGACGGGAGCATATGTTGTTCTAGAACCTGAACATAGCTCTCTGCATTAATGGTGCCTTTCCAGACATGCAAGCTGCCCATGCCACAAGCACTCATAACCCCATACCATCAGTGATGCAGGTTCTGAATGGAGCTGATAAAAAACTTGGTGTCCTTGTCCCCTCTGGTCCGGATGACATAGAGTCCCACTGTTCCATAAAGAACTTCAAATCGTGACTCATCTGACCACAGAACAGTTTTCCATTTTGACACACTCCATTTTAAATGACCTCTGGCCCAGCTGACAGCTGGCAACGGCGGATGACACGGTGGATTGTGTTCACTGACAATGCTTTCTGGAAGTATTCCTGAGCCCATTCTGTTATTTCCGTGACAGTGGCAGTCCTGTTTGAGGTGCAGTGAGGTGTAAGGGGCCCAGAGATCACGAGCATCCATTTAGAGTTTTACGGCCTTGACCCTTACGCACAGCGATTGTTCCAGATTCTCTGCTCTTTTGATGATGTTATGTATGGTTGATGATGATAACTTTAAAGTCTTTGCTATTTTACACTGGGTAACACCATCCTGGTATTGCTGCACTATCTTTCTGTGCAACAATGGTGGAATTGGTGATCCTCTTACCATCTTGGCTTCAGAGAGACACTGACACTCTGAGTAGTTCTTTTTATCCCCAATCATGTTGTCAATTCACCTAATTAGTGTTGATTGGTCTTCCAGCTGTTCGTTATATGCTCAATGTCATTTTTCCAGCCACTTATTGTTACTTGTTCAACTTTTTGGCATTTGTAGACACTGTGAAATTTTTCCTTTCAAATGTTACATTTACTCAGATTAAACTTTTGATCTGTCATCTATGTTCTATTCTGAATAAAATATTAGATGTTGGCACCTACCCATCATTGCATTCAGTTTTTATTCACAATTTGTTTAGTGTCCCAACTTTTTTGGAATTGAGGTTGTACATATGAGTATGGATGAGACGACTTCCATTCCTCTGCTTAGTACTGACCACATCACGCGGTACATAACAGTTCTCCGACGATGTGGTTGCTGACTGTGAGTGTAGCAGGAGCAGTTCTCCACTTACCTGGTGAGTGGGTGGTGTGACATAAGTTTCCTAAATCCTCTCGTACCAGCTGGTAGGTACAAGTCACAGTGTCCTCTACAGTATAAACAATTAGGTACCAGGTCCCCTTCTATTAGCCCACACCTACAGAGGGGAAAACAGGTATTTGATACATTGGCGATTTTGCAAGTGTTCCCATCTACAAAGAATGGAGATATCTGTAATTTTTATTGTAGATACACTTCAACTGTGAGAGACAGAATCTATAAAAAAAAATCCAGGAAATCACATTGCATGATTTTTAAATAATTAATTTGCATTTGATACAACAGAAAAACAGAACTTAATATTTGGTACGGACACCTTTGTTTGCAATTACAGAGGTTAGACATTTCCTTATGGCCTAGAACATGCTAGACACGTCCACGCCGGACACTAAACAGAAGACAGAAGAGCAACGTGTTCGGTGGGGAAGTGAGCATAATTATTTTTTTACATTTTTAATGGGCTGCCTATATGTCTGAAGGGGATTATATAGTTACATACTTACTGGGGGCACAAAATATACAGTAGCTACCTACTGGGGGAGCCCTATATACTGAAGGGGACTATATATCTAGCTATCAACTGTGGGGCTCTATATACTAAGCTACATATTGGGGGCACTATATACCTTTGTTCCTACTGAGGTGGTCCTATCTATCTACCTACTTGGGTGGCTATATAATTACCTACTTACTGGGGGGGGCCTAAATATCTTACTATCTATTGAGGAGCACTATATAGCAACCAACTGGGGTAACTCTATATATATATACCTACTAGGGGGCCCTATAAATCTACTTACATACTTTGAGGGCACTTTACACCTACCTACTGGGAGGTCTATATAACTACCTATTGGAGGGTCTCTAAACCTACCTACTGAGGGGGCCTATATACCTACTTTCCTAATGGAAGCCATAAATAACTACCTACCTACTGGGGGCTATATACCTACCTTCCTATTGAGGACATGCATACAATTGAAAAGTACGGCAGGCAACGAGCTATTCGTTGCCTGCCCTGCTGAATACTGTCATGCGGCGCTGTGCAGGCAAAGCGATGAATCACCCAGCTTTAGGCTTATGGCCTAGAGCATGCTGACAGTACTTATCTAATGGGGAACTCTTTATATCTACCTACCTACTGAGGGGGGCTATATACCTAACTACCAAGGGCCCTACCTACCTACCTACCAAGGCACCAAGGGAGTCATTATTATCATTTGGGAAAGATAGATGGAAAGTTTGTATATTGGGGAGAGGGGATGAGGGAAAGATGATGGAAAAGTAATTAGCCTCTGGTAATTGTGTTGTATATTTGGCTGGGATAGGTCATGGCCAGGAGAAGTTGTCATGGCGGTCTGGAAAAGAAAAGGGAAAGTGAATGACTCATCAGAGAAGATGTCACCTGTGAGTCCCTGGATTTATCTGCACTGTAATCACTCATGTATGCGCAGAACACCTGTGTACAACTGGTTTATACAACGATATGGTCACTGTATGACGGTAATTTTGCTTGCATTGTAATTGTTTTTAGTCAGTAACAGAAAAGTGGTATTATTCAGTCACTTTATGGTGGTGATATATGGTCATGATGTTGCGGTATTATTTGGTTCTTATATATTGTTGTTATTGGTAATATTGGTCTTGATATATTGATTTGAGTAAGAGTATGATGGTATTAGTCACTTTATGGTATTGACATGTGGTGGTATGTGGCCTTTGTATATGTACTGAGCTGCAAAATAAAGATATCAATTAAACTATATTGTGTAAACTCCTACAAAAGCTAAACCCAGAGGAGCCAGATGGTTTGGCTGTATGGGCCCCTGAAATTTCTTATGGTGGCTGTGTATGTATATATCTTAGATCTTGTATTGATTTTTGATTTGGGTTGTCATTAATGATCCTGGAGTCCTTTCAGGATATTCCTTATAATTGGTTTCCCTTATCCTATATTTAAACAGGCTTTTAATAATATTTTACTTTGGTGTCATGTAGTTTCTGGGTCTGTAATGTTTTCTCACAGTTTTAATGACTTATCAATACACACTATGTGTGAACTATTGTACAGTAAATGCCAAAGGGTAGACAACAATATTCTTTTCTACAGAAGGCTATAGACTGCACTTTTCACAGACTTCTCTTGTGCCCTGTCCAGACATCCCTTATCTTTTTGTCCTCGCTAAAGCTTTGACATCTATTTGCCAAAATAAATGCTCTGTTTTCAAGTATTGGCTGAAGTGTAAGAAGACCTATGATTCTCCTGTTCATTGCTTTCAAAAAACGAGAAAAACAAATTGCTTATATAAATCATCCAAGAAACATGGATACCTCAAGGGAAAATTCACAGCATGTTGATAAAGAAATAAACAGGTACTCCAGGGTAACCATTCTTTCTATATATTTCAATTGTTCTTTAGACACATATAATTTCACCTTTGCGATCCTTAAGCGATGTTATCTGACACAAGATTACCAGGCAGGAGCAAAAGCTGAAGCTGATAAATATTCCACCAAGAATCCATTAAACTGGAATTCAATTGAAACATTGTAACGTTGTTAATATAAGTGAAAAGGTGTCTGGGAAAGATAAAGGATTTCTCATGATACAAGCACTTTACTATCTGTGAAGTACTAGGGATCACAGCAGGATGGGTACACTGGGTACTAGAGGAATTCTGAGCATGGGTGGATAATGTTACTTTCTGCACAATACATGACTACAGAGAGAAGGAATGTTCTGTGATTCAGGGCACAAGCAGTTTGTTCCTATGGAGGCAGATAAAAAATGACAGAATAAACAACATCCAAGAAAATGGTTGAAGCAAAGATTGTTCTTTTCTTGTTCAAAATTACAGATGATTTTACGGATTGAAAAATGAAAGCAACCTTCCCCTACAGTGAACATATAACCAGCATCTTACTTGGAGCAGTGACAATACAAGAAATGAAGCGGAGATAAAATCTCGCTACTGACAACACAAAGAATATTCATAAGAAAAAAGGGAAGTGTTGCCCATGGCAACCAATTCAAATATTGATCAGCTCGGTTGCCATCGATAACAGTATCATTGTTATTTTTTTTTATAAAGGCCCACATTCCATTCACTATGGAAATTCATTGGAGTAATTACCTGTGTAGAGAATTAGATTTTAGAATGGTTCCCACTAGCTAGTGTTAAAAAATAGAAGAACGTGGGGGCTGAAAAACATATTTTCTCTTTTAAAAACTGTATCCCTTGTTAAATAGTTTCCAGTCATTTGAAACAAACATTCTGCATCTCATGGGTGGCTCAGTGATACCTTTATCTGGTAAAATT
Source organism: Phyllomedusa bahiana (assembly GCA_025379985.1). NCBI lineage: Eukaryota > Metazoa > Chordata > Amphibia > Anura > Hylidae > Phyllomedusa > Phyllomedusa bahiana. The sequence goes on along the minus strand of JAODAL010015640.1, from coordinate 10,077 downwards.
GTATTTATGGGAATGTTTTTAGTGTATATGTTACCTACAATTAGAGATGGGCGAATTGATTCTAACGAAGTGGAATTCGTTTAGAATTTCAGGAAAACTTCGGTTCTGAACGAAGTCAAAGATTGGGGTACTTCGGGTGAACGAAGTGTGCTTTTGATTGATAAAATGGCTGGGAGCACATGGCGCTACATGGGGCAAAGCACTCTGGGAGGAAGAAGGGCAAAGCCTACATGACATGTGCAGAGATGAAGCCAATCAGAGACCGGCGGGATTCTGTGACGTCACCGCACTATATAAGTCCGGGCGTGACGCTGGGAGCTCATACCGCTCTCACTGTACTGATCAGGGAAGGTGCTGCCGCGGCTGATTGTTACTGAAGAACTGATTTTTATACAGCGATTTTTGGGGGGAGTCTCAGCTTGTCTCAGAGACTGCTTCTCTTAATGTTCTATTTCTAATTTTTTGGGGTATTGGATCTCCAGTGTGCGTCCACTGCAGCTGCATATACATTTTAATGCTATCTGCTCACAGCACAGTGAATTACCCAAGGGGCATCTAAGCCAGTTCCTGTTGTATTCATTTAAAGAAACAGCGTTTTTACAATACAAATACCACTTCATTTCTGGCTGCTCAATTCTTTTGCGCAATTTACATCCAGGGGTTAATTAAGCGTTGTTTTTCTGCTGTGGCGACTCCAAGAAACCGTCTTTTTCACCGCCAAAAAAATTTTTTTTTCTGTAACCAAATTCACAAGCGAAGGTTAATTACAATTTTTTCTCTTGTTGTGTAGCGTAGAAAAAACGCACTTTTAACACGATACAAAGCTAGTAGTTTACGGCTGCTCAATTCCTTGGCGCAATTTACATCCAGGGGTTAATTAAGTATTGTTTTTCTGCTGTGGTGACTCCAAGAAACCGTCTTTTTCACCGCCAAAAATTACAATTTTCCTGTACCATAATTCACAAGCAAAGGTTAATTACAATTTTTTCTCTTGTTGTGTAGCGTAGAAAACACGCAATTATAACACGCTACAAAGCTAGTAGTTTGTGGCTGCTCAATTCTTTTGCGCAATTTACATCCAGGGGTTAATTAAGCGTTGTTTTTCTGCTGTGGTGACAAAAATAAACCGTCTTTTTCACCGCCAAAAATCACAATTTTCCTGTAGCATAATTCACAAGCGAAGGTTAATTACAATTTTTTCTCTTGTTGTGTAGCATAGAAAACACGCAATTGTAACACGCTACAAAGCTAGTAGTTTGTGGCTGCTCAATTCTTTTGCGCAATTTACATCCAGGGGTTAATTAAGCGTTGTTTTTCTGCTGTGGTGACTCCAAGAAACCGTCTTTTTCACCGCCAAAAATTAAAATTTTCCTGTAGCATAATTCACAAGCGAAGGTTAATTACAATTTTTTCTCTTGTTGTGTAGCGTAGAAAACACACCATTGTAACACGCTACAAAGCTAGTAGTTTGTGGCTGCTCAATTCTTTTGCGCAATTTACATCCAGGGGTTAATTAAGCGTTGTTCTGCAGTTGTACTCAGTAAAAGAAACTTTGTTTTTCACCGCCACAGAAGAAATTCTGTAGCATAATTCATATCCGAAGGTTAATTAAGCCGATTTGTGCTTTTATATTCAGTAAAATACACAGAGTTTTTAAACGGCACATGCAAGTCAATTTTTCCTGCCCATTTGTGGAGCGCAATTTATATGCAAGGGTAACCAAGCTTGTTACTGGGTTCATTTGGCGTCAAATACAGGGTGTGTATTTATCATATACAGATATCTTCATCAAACAGTGTCTGTACATTTTAGAACAAACAGTATGTCAGACAGAGAGGTGGCAGGCTCTTCACCTGCGAGTGGCAGAGGCACAAAAATTCCAGGCCCAGGTCGCAGCACAGCAAGGGGACGTCGCAGCAGGGGTCACTCGGTGAGGCCACAACGGCCGCTGTCATCTAGCGCCCGTACACTGACTAGCAACCCAAGGGTTCTTGATTGGTTGACTAGGTCATCCACTTCCTCCCAGATGACATCTGACAACCCCAGCCAAGAGTCGGTGGGAACGTCAGACACAACCCTTAGTTGGCATGGCCCGGGAGCGGGTCAGCGGCCCTCACCTGCCCTCAACCCGCTCTTTCCCATCCGGTTCCCTCAGCCTACTATGTGGTCTGGGCCCAGCGCCACTATATAGCGAGGATGAACAATTTGAGGAGGGCAGTCCGCAGCTACTTCGCTGCAAAGAAATGGGGCCAATATCCCCTGCTTCGTGCAGTAGGCGGCAAAGTATAGATGTTGAGAGTGGCATGGGAGGTCATGTTGTGAGGGGTCAGCCTCTGCATACCAAGACCGGTGATGAGGACAGCAGTGACGATGAAACACAAATAGATGATGATGTAGCCGACTGCACTTGGGAGCCGGGTGAGGCAAGGGCTTCATCATCGTCAGGAGAAGAGGGCGTCAGCTTGCGCGTCAGGCAGCGGCGCAGCCAGCAAGTGGGTCGTGTGGCTGTGAGTCAGCAGGATAGCAGCAGTGTGAGGTCGGGAGCCAAGCGGCCACGGGGTAAAAAACCCGCTTCGCAGGTCCAAAAAAGTAGCGGCACAGGGGCTCAGCGAGGCAGCGGCGGCAGTAGTCACTCAGTGCGGAGCGTTGGCGGTAAAATCAGATACTCGGCGGTGTGGCAGTTCTTTGCTAAGACACCGGAGGAGCCGAATATGGGTATATGTAGAATCTGTAAGCAGAAAGTGAAGCGTGGCCAGGGAGCTAACGTTGGCACCACGGCCCTGCGTCAACACATGCAGCGTCCCCATCCGGTGGCCTGGGAGAAACGTGGCTCAGAGGTGGTGGTCTATCCTGCCGCCGCAGCAACAGCAGCAGCACCAGCTCCCAGTGGCACGCATGCCATTGCAGCCAGTCAAGGCCCCATCACCTCTGCAGAAGGGAGCTGTTTCTCTTTGACATCATCTCCTGGTCCAGATGCTCCTGCTCCTCGCTACTCATGGCGCCAGCAGTCGTTCAGCGAGGCGATTGCAAAGAGACAATAGTATGTGTCCAACCATCCTAAGGTGCAGCAGCTGACCGTGCTCCTGTCCAAGTTGTTGGTACTGCAGTCCCTCCCTTTCCAAATGGTGGACTCTGCACTGTTCAGAGAACTAATGGCTTGTGCCGAGCCGAGATGACGAGTTCCAAGCCGTAATTTATTTTCCAAAAAGGCAGTACCAGCACTTCATAAATATGTAGAACAGAAGGTGGGCCAGTCCTTGAGCTTATCGGTTTGTTCCAAGGTGCACGGCAGCGCGGACGTCTGGAGCTGTAACTACGGTCAGGGCCGGTACATGTCCTTTACGGCTCACTGGGTGAATGTGCTTCCGGCCCAGGCACACCAACAACTTGGACAGGAGACGCCGCTGTCTCCTCCACGTTGTCAAACTGGGGCTCCTGCGCCAATGTCCGCCTCCTCCTCCTCCACCACCATCTCAGCCTCTACAAGCACTGCTCCATCATACCACATGTGTAGGGCGTCACGCAGTTCTACACCTGGCTTGCCTCGGCGAACGAAGTAACACAGGGGAGGAACTGCTCCGCATCATGCAGCAAGAAATCGATGTGTGGCTTTCTCCGCGCCAACTGCAAATCGGAACCATGGTGACGGACAATGGGAGGAACATGGTATCCGCGCTGCACCGAGGAGGGATGGTCCATGCGCCCTGCATGGCGCACATGTTCAATCTGGTTGTGAAAAGGTTCCTGAAGTCTTCCACCGCTCTTCAGAAGATTCTGAAAATGGCCAGGAAACTGTGCATGCACTTCATCCATTCCTACAAAGCCAGGAACACCCTCCTCGAGTTGTAGCGGCAGAACGGCCTCCCCCAACTCACTCTGATATGCGATGTTTCCACCCGTTGGAATTCCAGCCTGCACATGTTGGACCGACTGTATGAACAGAGAAAGGCCATTAACGATTTTTTGATGATCCAGGCGGACAGGAGTACTCCGCTGTGTAACTTTGATGTCAGCCAGTGGCAGTTCATGCGTGACACCTGCCGTTTGTTGAGGCCATTCGAGGAGGCCACATTATTTGTCAGTCGCCAGGACTACGGGATGAATAACGTCATTCCACTGCTTCATGTCCTGGAACAGATGATGAAAAATCTGTCTGGGCAGGGGACTGGAGACGTGGCGATTACATCTCGCGGCCACATGAGTCCGGTGGGGACTGAAATGGAGGAGGAGGAGGACATTGGAGCAGAAGCATTGTCTGGTGAAATGAGTGGATTTTCTACCCAGGTGACAAGAGAGGAGGAGCAGGAGCAGCTGAAGGAGGTAGATGGAGATGAGGAAGACGAGGCAGATGACCCGCAAGCACCATGGCAGTATACAGTGGTGATGGAGGCAGGGAGCCCCTCAAAGTCACTTGTGCAGATGGCCCTCAGCATGCTGATTTGCCTGGCTAGTGACAGCCGAATAGTCAGCATCTGGCAGAGGGATGACTTCTGGCTCTCCACCCTATTGGACCCTCGCTACCGGTCCAAAATGGGAGCCTTTTTCCCAGCTATTGAGAGGGAGGACAAACTCAAATACTATAGGGAAATCCTCCGTAATCAGTTGGCCGCTGCCTATGTGCGGCATCGTCCCTCCTCTGACAGGTCTGACCGGGGGGTTCTTCAGCGCTCACGTACTATTGCCGCGGCTGCCGGGTGAAGGTGGGGGGGGTCAGAGCAGTACCAGCTCCATCAGCAGCAACCTAAGTCTGGAGTCACTGATGAGCAGCTTCCTTCACCCGCCTAGTGAGGAGGGCAGTCGCCAGCAGCAGCAGCAGCAGGACCTGGAGCAGGCCCTGAACCAACAGGTGGTGGCCTACTTGGAAAGCACTCTGCCACCCCAGTTAGAAGATCCGCTGGACTACTGGGCAGCCAAACTGGATGTGTGGCCGCAACTTGCCGAGTTTTCAGTGGAGAAGCTGTCCTGCCCGGCCAGTAGTGTGGCATCAGAGCGGGTGTTCAGTGCGGCAGGGGCCATCGTTACCCCAAGGAGAACCCGCTTGTCCACGGGAAATGTGGAACGACTGACCTTTGTCAAGATGAATCAGGTGTGGATCGGCCAGGATTTCCACACACCAATGCCTTAGGCGTCAGACTACATCAGCCATGATGCCTCACCCAAACTGTGAGAAATGAGTCTGGGTTCAAACTACCTGCCTCAGCCACTATTCTGATGCCACCACCCGCCTGATGCCACACATCTGCTGACAGTTTCTCCATCTGCCACCAACCATCTTTACCAGGGACTGGTATTGCCACCCACCTCCACACTCTGTCATTGTGCCACTGTCTGACCTCATGCTGCTGCTGTGGCTGCTGCCGTGACCTCCACACTGTGTCATTGTGCCACTCTCTGACCTCATGCTGTTGCTCCTGCCGCCGTCACCTCCACTCTCTGTCATTGTGCCACTCTGTGGCCTACTCCAGTTTTTGCCACCTCCAGAATGTGATTGTGCCACTTTCTGACCTCATGCTGCTGCTGTGGCTGCTGCCGTGACCTAGACACTGTGTCATTGTGCCACTCTGTGGCCTATTCCTGTTTTTGCCACCTCCAGAATGTGATTGTGCCACTTTCTGACCTCATGCTGCTGCTGTGGCTGATGCCGTGACCTACACACTCTGTCATTGTGCCACTGTCTGACCTCATGCTGCTGCTGTGGCTGCTGCCGTGACCTACACACTGTGTCATTGTCCCCCTCTGTGGCCTATTCCTGTTTTTGCCACCTCCAGAATGTCATTGTGCCACTGTCTGACCTCATGCTGCTGCTGTGGCTGCTGCCGTACCCTCCACACTGTGTCATAGTCCCACTCTGTGGCCTACTCCTGTTTTTGCCACCTCCAGAATGTCATTGTGCCACTGTCTGACCTCATGCTGCTGTGGCTGCTGCCGTGACCTCCACACTGTGTCATTGTCCCACTCTGTGGCCTACTCCTGTTTTTGCCACCTCCAGAATGTCATTGTGCCACTGTCTGACCTCATGCTGCTGCTGTGGCTGCTGCCATGACCTACACACTGTGTCATTGTGCCACTGTCTGACCTCATGCTGCTGCTGTGGCTGCTGCCGTGACCTACACACTGTGTCATTGTCCCACTCTGTGGCCTAGTCCTGTTTGTGCCACCTCCAGAATGTCATTGTGCCACTGTCTGACCTGATTCTGCTGCTGTGGCTGCTGCAGTTACCTCCACAATGTGTCATAGTCCCACTCTGTGGCCTACTCCTGTTTTTGCCACCTCCAGAATGTCATTGTGCTACTGTCTGACCTCATGCTGCTGTGGCTGCTGCCGTGACCTCCACACTGTGTCATTGTCCCATCTGTGGCCTACTCCTGTTTTTGCCACCTCCGAATGTTCATTGTGCCACTGTCTGACCTCATGCTGCTGCTGTGGCTGCTGCCATGACCTACACACTGTGTCATTGTGCCACTGTCTGACCTCATGCTGCTGCTGTGGCTGCTGCCGTGACCTACACACTGTGTCTTTGTGCCACTGTCTGACCTCATGCTGCTGCTGTGGCTGATGCCGTGACCTACACACTGTGTCATTGTGCCACTGTCTGACCTCATGCTGCTGCTGTGGCTGATGCCGTGACCTACACACTCTGTCATTGTGCCACTGTCTGACCTCATGTTGCTGCTGTGGCTGCTGCCGTGACCTACACACTGTGTCATTGTCCCACTCTGTGGCCTACTCCTGTTTTTGCCACCTCCAGAATGTCATTGTGCCACTGTCTGACCAAATGCTGCTGCTGTGGCTGCTGCCGTGACCTACTCACTGTCATTGTGTCACTGTCTGACGTCATGCTGCTGCTGTGGCTGATGCCGTGACCTACACACTCTGTCATTGTGCCACTGTCTGACCTCATGCTGCTGCTGTGGCTGCTGCCGTGACCTACACACTCTGTCATTGTGCCACTTTCTGACCTCATGCTGCTGCTGTGGCTGCTGCCGTGACCTACAAACTGTGTCATTGTGCCACTCTTCGGCCTACTCCTGTTTTTGCCACCTCCAGAATGTAATTGTGCCACTGTCTGACCTCATGCTGCTGCTGTGGCTGCTGCCGTAACCTACGCACTCTGTCACTGATGATGCCATCTGAGCCCTCAGCTTGTTTTTTTCCAGCTGTCGCTGCCATGACATAATAAAGCTACATTCCCCCTTCAGGTTTTTGGTCAGTTTTGCCCTCTTAAGTGCCCAGGGAATTCTATAGTGAAGCGATTCTAAGAGCGGCGGCAGTCATGTGCGTGTCATACTAAAACACAACATTGTATGAAGACCAAACCAAGCTCCCTCTGCATATTTAAGCATGGCACCCTGCAGGCTCTGTGCAGCCTGGAAATAGCTGTTTTTTAACGTGATTCATCCCGAAGTAATTCAGAACGAAGTTATTTTTTGCCGAGAAATTCGCCGAAGTGAACTAACCGAATTTCGGGAATTTCGCCCATCTCTACCTACAATGTATGAAAACCCGGCATTCTATAGAATATCTAGGCAATGTATACAATCCCTGTCCTTCTCAGGCATGTTATGAAATATCTGTGTTGTTACATACGTTGCCTAGGCATTTTAGGCGAAGTGTGAAATGTCCAGATTGGAAAGGTATTTACTCAAAAAACATTATAAGGGCCATATTTACAGCTCAATGGCTGGACTAGATTGAACCCAGTAGCGAGCGTCACTAATAGCCTGTAAGCCAGCATGGTGCACCACACATATTTGTAACAGCAACCACCCCCCTCATGCACCGAGGATACATGAGTGGTTGTTTTTATTGGTATTTTTGCTTTTGTGCAATCTCCCCATGCATTATACTTTTCTGCATGCTGGTGTGAACAGGTATTAAGTTAATGTGCAGTTTTATATCATCAAAGGCCCCGTTCACAGGATGGATTTGGCACTGGGTTTGACCGCGGCCAAATCTCGTCCTAACCTCACCACAAACTCGCGTCTCCCGACGCGGGTTTGCGGCGCGGGCGCTGGGCGTGGTCGCGGCGCAAGTGGGCCATGGTTTGGGGCACGGCTTGCGGCGAGGGTTTGCCCCCATGCAAAGTAGTAGGCAAACCGCGTGGCCGCCGCGCTGAGGACCCTCTGTCAAGAATTGACAGGAGAGTTCTCAAACACGCACTGCAAGGCCGTGGACCCAAAGCCATGGCCAAACCCGCGGCGTGTGAATATTAACGTGGTTTCTAATAGGAAACCATGTTAATAAACTAGGCGCGATTTGGACGCGGTTTTGGGCGCGGAAACCGCGTCGGAACCCGCGGCCATAACCGCGACCAAATCCATCGTGTGAACAGGGCCTAATTGTTCCCCTAGTGGTCGAGCTTGTGAGCTGCTGCTCAGTAATTAGCTGTCACTCTATATAGTTCCCAGGTATTGTATAGAATGCCTAGGAAATACGATACATGGTTGTGGCACTTTGTTGGATTGCTGTGATTGGCTACAAGAATAGGGGTCTCCTGGGTTCACAGCCATTGGGCAGATGTAGGCATTAGTATAGGCACTGGAAGAGCTTAGTACTAAAGGAAGAACCTGCATGCCAATGCTTCCATGCTAAGTGGAAGGAGCCTTGGGAAGGGGTATAAATACTGAGGTTTTAGCATCAGTTAGGAAATATGAAAAGTGCTGTTAGTCTGTGTTGTAGGGAGTGGGCCTGTGTTATAGGGAGTGGGGTGTTTGTCACTTTGCAAGAGAGTTAGAGCAACTGGAGGCCCTGGAGGGCTAGAAGATGGGAGACACAACACATGACTGTGTTAAGCTATACAAGAGGGCCACTTGTGCTGTGAGTAGAAAGTATCTGATGGAGGAATGGTTCAGCTACTTTGTCTGGAGTCCGGATCTCTGCACGGAGTAGACAATTAACTGTGATTATTCTGGAAGTAGGAAGGACTGGTCATAGAAGGTGGTGGCTTATGGAGTTTTGTGTTAGCAATCAGTGAAGCAGTAGATGCTGAGTGCATTGTTAGCGTGCTTTCACACGGTGCGGTTTTTGGTGCGTTTTTGATGCATTTTTTGGATGCGTTTTTTGGTCAGGAAGGCACAACAATTAATGCTATACATTGTTGCACAAAAATGCATCCAAAAAAACGCATCAAAAACACACCAAAACCGCACCGTGTGAAAGCACCCTTAGCCTAGGAGTAGTTAGATCTGATTAGTCAGCTGGGACTTTTAAGAGAGAGTTAGTCCAGTATAGCTAACCTGTAAGGACAGGTTCAACAGTGTTGTCCTCAAACCAAATGGAAGGGTTGTCGTTGGTTCCTGATTGATGTGGGATTTGGTTCTCATACTGGCCTGGATAGTAAGACCAAAAAAGGTGTCCTAGATAGTGGGGCATGGGTTGTAGTTGGCTGGGCCTGGTAGATAGTAGAAAAGGATGGTGAGGTGGGTCCCTGAGAGTGGATTCCAAATAAACAAGAGTATCCCCCTTGTCAGTGCTGAAACAGGGATTTGGAATCAAGCATTAATTAGGCTTAATGGTGCTAGTAGAGAGACAGCCTACTGGTCAGTATTTTTGTGAAAAACAAACTGGAGGTTGCTACAAACACCATCTCTTGATCTAGAGGACCCAGCAGGTTGATAAATTACATAAAAAACACATGAACACGAAGCTGAGGGTGGATTCACACTTAGCGTAATATATATTCCATGATCAACTCTGGCATAAAATCTAAATCCTGCATACAGATTTTGAAGTGGTTTTGCCACTTGTAAATCCATTCTTAAAATGTGTAAAATAAATACAAATATATTAGGCACCAGAACTATGAATTATTAGAAGCCTCTGCTAGAAAACTTAAAAACATCTTCACAGTCCAGACCACAAAAGAGTGAGGCTAATGTAAATTTTCTTAAAAGGTGGCATTTCTTGTCTTTTAGGGGATTTGAGAGAGGGGCTTAACGGTGTCCACTACTGGGAATTTTCTGATCCATATGCCTTTTTATGGCAGCACTGGAAGTGAGGTAGGGGCTCTGTTGTCTAATGACAAAGCTTTGATCCCATCTAATTGACTTTTTTTTGGGGGCGAGTTGGCCCCTTGTG